>ONZH01014090.1:0-22034 GCA_900303285.1 Rhinella marina | reverse complement strand
AATTCCAGCCAAATCCACTGTTAAAAATCCAAAAGGGCGCTCTTTCCTTTCTAAGCCATGCTGTGGCCCATAGACACTTTATATACACATATGGGGTATCTATGTTCTCAGGAGAAATTGCATCATAAATATTGGGGGGCTTTTTCTCCTTATACCACTTGTGAAAATGAAAAATTTGGGCCTACCCAAACATATAAGCGTAAAAAAATTATTTTGTTATACTTATATGTTGGTGTAGGCCTAAATTTTTTATTTTCACAAAGGGTGTAAGGAGAAAAAGCACCACAAAATTTATGATGCAATTTCTCCTGAGAATGTAGGTACCCCAATGTGGAATAAAGGGTGTACGGGCCCACAGCATGGCTTAGAAAGGAAAGAGCGTCCTTTGGATTTGGAGAGTGGATTTGGCTGGAATTGTCACTGGGGGCCATGTTTGCTTTTACAAAGCCCCCCTGGTATCTGAACAGTGAACGCCCCCAAAAAGTGACCCCATTTTGGAAACTACACCCCTCAAGGAACATTTTAAGGGGTGCAGTGAACAGTTAGACCCTATAGGTAACTTACAGAAGTTTATTAAAGTGGACAATGGAAATGAAAAAAAATATTTTTTACACTTATATGTTGAGGTAGGCCCATATTTTCATGATCAAAAGGGTTATTAGAAGAAAAAACCCCCCAATATTTGTGATGCAATTTCTCCCGAGAATGTAGATACCCCATATGTGGATATAAAGTGGTGTACGGCCCACAGCATAGCTTAGAAAGGAAAGAGCCCCCATTGGATTTTGGAGAGTGGATTTGGCTGGAATTGTCATTGGGGGCTATGTCACATTTACAAAGCCCCCCTGTGTCTAAACAGTGGAAACCCCCCACATGTGACCCCATTTTGGAAACGACACCCCTCAAGAACATTTCAATGGGTGCAGTGATCAGTTAGATCCAATAGGTAAATTGCAGAATTTTAGGAAAGTGGACAGTTGAAAACAAAAAAATGGATTTTTCATTTCACTGTCACTTTCCTAAATTTCTGTAATTTACCAATTAGGTCTAACTGATCACTGCACCCCTTGAAATGTTCCTTGAGGGGTGTCGTTTTCCAAAATTGAGGTCACATGTGGAGGGGTTTCCAGTGTTCAGACACAGGGGCTTTGTGAACGCAACATAGCCCCCAGTGACAATTCCAGGCCAAATCCACTCTCAAAATTCACACTGCGCTGCTTCCTTTCTAAAGCCTTCTGTGCACCCACCACAATTACTTTACATAGACATATGGGGTATTTCCGTTCTCGGGAGATATTGCACCACAAATTTTGTGGGGCTTTTTATCCTTATACCCTTTGTTAAAATGAAAAATTTGGGGTTACACCAATGTGTAAGTCTAAAAAAATCTGATTTTCCATTTTTACAGACTATCTTTGGGTTATTCCTGTGAGACACCATAGGGTTAACAAACTTCAACAATCTAATTCTGAGTACTTTGAGGGGTGACGTTTTTTAAAATGGGGGTCATTTATGGGGGGGTTTCCTTATGTAAGCCCCTCAAAATCACTTTATATCTGCATTGGTGCTAAAAAAAAATGGTTTTGGAAAATTTTGGTGAAAAATTTGAAAAATGGCTTCTAAACTTCTAAGCCTCCTAACGTCCTAAAAAAGTAAAATGACGTTTACAAAATGATGCCAACATAAAGTAGACATATGGGGAATGTAAAATAAAAAATATTTTTGGAGGTATTACGGTGTATTTTGAAAGTAGAGAAATTGAAATTTGGAAATTTGCAAATTTTTCAGAATTTTTGGTAAATTTGGGATTTTTTCATAAATAAGGGTGAAATTTCAAATTTATGACTGTCGTGAAGTACAATGAGTCACGAGAAAACAATCTCAGAATGGCCTGGATAAGTAAAAGCGTTCCAAAGTTATAACCACATAAAGTGACACATGTCAGAATTCAAAAATTTGGCCCAGACATTAAGGCCAAAATGGGCTCTGTCCTCAAGGGGTTAAATACCAATTCTAATTGAATCAGGAGATTTATTGGACGATTCATGGATCAAACACCTGGTGAGAATTTTGCCACTAAGGGGTTGTTCACATATCAGTTAGGCCCCTTTCACACGGGCGATATTTTCGCTCGGGTGCAATGCGTGATGCGAACGCATTGCACCCGCACTGAATCCTGACCCATTAATTTCAATGGGGCTTTTCACATGAGCGATGTTTTTCACGCATCAGTTCGCCCTTGCGTGAAAATCGCAGCATGTTTTATATTCTGCGTTTTTCACGCAGCCCTGGCCCCATTGAAGTGTATGGGTCTGCGTGATTCACTGATGGTTGCTAAGAGATGTTTTTTGTAAACATTCAGTTTTTTATCACGCGCGTGAAAAACGCATCAAAACACTTCACACCCTCACTCTTTACGATGAGCTGTTTGAAGGGGTCGCAGCGCTTTTGTGAGTGCTGCTTCTTCTTTAAAATTACCTGTGCGCTATTTCACTTGTATAGGCAGCACAGTGTAATTGTGTGTGTGTGTATATATATATATTTATTATTATTATATTGTTTTTTTTTTTTTTTTTCTGGTCGCCCCTTAGAGGGCTAGAATATGCGAATATGCACTTTTAGATTACATTCCCACCTCCACAGGAGCTACAGCTCTGATACCTGGGATTCTTCAGAGAGACTCAGTGAATCATACTCAGTAGCATGCCCCGATCGCCCTGCGGGGGAGTCTTTCCAGGCTCAAAAGCGCGTGTGCCCAGATTTTCAGGTTTCAGGTTTTAAAACAGCTGAAACCCGGCAGCTATGGCACCCACTGCACTTATAAGGGGGCACTGTATATAAACTGACAACTTTTGCCATGCATGTATGGTGTTAAAGAAGTTTTCCAAAAAAAAAATAAAAAAACTCAGACATACTACCCAAATGCTGTAAAATAATAAAATGATGTTGTATTTACCTCTGTCTCTGTGCTGCCGATCAGAACCTCCTGTCACTGCTTGTTTACAGACTGCAGCGTTCACCTGCACAGATATACAGAACGTGACTGTTACAGGCAATCAGCCAACGTGGGCAAAATTACTGGGGGACATCATATTACTGGGGGGCACAATGTGGGCATATTACTAGGGGTACAGCATATTATTGGGGGGCACAATGTGGGCATGTTACTGGGGGCACAACATATTACTGAGGGGCACAACATATTACTGGGGGGCACAACATATTACTGGCGGGCACAATGTGAGCATGTTACTGGGGGGACATCATATTACTGGGCGACATCATATTACTTGGGGGGCACAATGTTGGGCATATTACTGGGGACACAACATATTACTGGGGTATAGCATATTATTGGGGGGCCACAATGATGGGCATATTACTGGGGGTACAATGTGGGCATATTACTGGGGGTACAGATGTGGGCATATTACTGGGGGGCATATTGTGGGTATATTACTGGGGACATCATATTACTGGGGGGCACAATGTGGGCATATTACTGGGGATACAACAATTACTGGGGGTACAGCATATTATTGGGGGGCACAATGTGGGCATATTACTGGGGATACAACATATTACTGGGGGTACAGCATATTATTGGGGCACAATGTGGGCATATTACTGGGGGTACAATGTGGGCATATTACAGGGGGCATATTGTGGGTATATTACTGGGGACACAATGTGGGCATATTACTGGGGGCACAGATGGTCATATTACTGGGGGCACATAACTGGGCATATTCCTGGGGGGCACAGCTGGGCATATTACTGGGGGCACATAACATGGCATATTACTGGTGGTACAGCTGTGAGGAAACACAACAGGGCATATTACTGGGGGCTCAGCTGGGCATCTTACTGGGGGCACATAACAGCGCATATTACTGGGGGCACAGCTAGGCATATTAATGGGGGCACATAACTGGGGAATATTTACTATGTGGTGCAGTAAGGGGACTGGGTGGGATAAGGTGTATAGTTTTGGGTGGAGCTAGGGCGTGGCCTGGAGCTGAAAAAATTTGCTGCAGCGCGCTTACTGCGCCACACAATGTGTCCCTCTTTGTCCCTTTACAAAGTTGGGAGGTATGTAGGTGGGAGTCTTACATTATTTGTTCTATAGTCTATCTGATAATGTCTGTAAAGCACTGACCAATATGTAAGTGAATAAAATAAATACATAAATAAATATATAAATATTGGGGCAGGGGCAAGATTTAAAAACACTAACAAAAACATAGCAATAAATAAACTGCAAGGTTCAGTTCCTAATAGCAAAAATCAGAATGCACTCAGCCTCAGGAAGTTGTTTTTTAAGCTTTTTTTTCAAGGCTTCCACAACGCTATAAACCTCGGTAAACCCTGTCCCATAGTAAGTGCTGGTCACACTGCTGCATATAGGCTGCATACATTTCCTAGAGAGCAGCGGGAACACCCCCTGTACTGTATATGATGCTGCTTCCTGCTCATGTGGGGAGGGGGCAGACTGAGAGAGGTGGACTACAGACGGTGCCGCACCAAAACAAGCCGGACACGTCCTGTTCACATCAGTAGGGAAGACGCAGAGCCAGGTCCGGGTGAGAACACGTCCTCTGCACATTCCTTTCTTCCTGTCCTGACGACATTACAGCAGGGGCCGCCTGGGGGTTGCTGAGCCGCTGATTCCGGGTCTTCTTCTTGCTGGACAGAAGCACAACTGATCGTGCTATCCATCAACTGTGTTTCTGACCGGAGCGCCGTACAACGCTTCTGCCTTCTCCTCACAAAGGTGAATAGGGGAAGCGGGGGTCTTAGGGGCAGAGCGGCGGGGTTTTAGCAGACCCTCATCAGCTCTGCCTGGTACAAAGCCCCCACAGAAGGCTGCCCTTCTGCAAAACACAAAATAAAGTGTGTCCCCCAGAGGCCTTTTAATGACCTTTTGGGGGACATATTGTGTGGCAAAAATATATATTTAAAAATACATAAAAATTAAATATGAAGATACAAATTGAAAAAAATCCTAAATAAAAAGGAAAAAGTGCAAAATAAGAAAAAAAGAATGTCAGGACGTGTTATATATTAATGGGACATGTAAAAAATATTAAAAATGACTAAAATATAAAATAAAAACAGAGATAGTGCAAAATACGTTTTTCCCAAAGGTCTTTTATAGTGATGAGCGAGCCGAAGCGGCAATATTCGGGATTCGCTCGAATATTGCCCGCTTCGGCTCGGCTCGGCATCACGAGCCAGCGCGGACTCGTGATGATCCGTGCCGCCCGGGCCCCCCTTTAAAAAAAGCATACTTACCTGTTCTGGCCGCCGCTGTTCTCAGGCTCCGCGCTCCACTATCTGGCCTGCCGGTGCGCACTATGACCTGACGATGCGTCAGGTCATAGTGCGCGCCGGCAAGGGAAGACAGTGGAGCGGGGAGCCTGAGGACAGTGGCAGCCAGAACAGGTAAGTATGCTTTTTTAAAGTGGCTGGGTGGGCTGATCTGAGGTCTGAGGGGGGCACTGGGGGCTGATCTGAGGTCTGATGGGGGCACTAGGGGCTGATCTGAGGTCTAATGGGGGCACTGGGGGCTGATCTGAGGTCTCATGGGGCACTCTGGGCTGATCTGAGGTCTGAGGGAGGCACTCTGGGCTGATCTGAGGTCTGATGGGGGCATTGGGGGCTTATCTGAGGTTCTGATGGGGGCACTGGGGGCTGATCTGAGGTCTAATGGGGGCACTGGGGGGCTGATCTGAGGTCTGATGGGGGCACTGGGGGCTGATCTGAGGTCTGATGGGGGCACTGGGGGCTGATCTGAGGTCTGATGGGGGCACTGGGGGCTGATCTGTGGTCTGAAGGGGGACACAAGATGTTTATCTGAGGTCTGATGGGGCACATGACGCTGACCTGAGGTCTGATGGGGGCACATTGTGTTCATCTGAGGTCTGATGGGGGCACAAGACGCTGATCTGAGGTCTGATGGGGGCACAAGACGCTGATCTGAGGTCTGATGCGGACACATGGAGGCACATTGTGTTGATCTGAGGTCTGATGGGGGCACATGGGGACACATTGTGTTGATCTGAGGTCTGATGGGGGCACATGGGGACACATTGTGTTGATCTGAGGTCTGATGGGGGCACAAGACGCTGATCTGAGGTCTGATGGGGGCACAAGACGCTGATCTGAGGTCTGATGGGGGCACAAGACGCTGATCTGAGGTTTATTATCCGTGTACAGTGACATCACTGTGTTTATTATCCCTGTACGGTGACATCTCTGTGTTTATTATACCTGTACAGTGACATCACTGTGTTTATTATCCCTGTACAGTGACATCACTGTGTTTATTATCCCTGTACAGTGACATCACTGTGTTTATTATCCCTGTACAGTGACATCACTGTGTTTGTTATCCCTGTACAGTGACATCACTGTGTTTATTATCCCTGTACTGTGACATCACTGTGTTTATTATCCCTGTACAGTGACATCACTGTGTTTATTATCCCTGTACTGTGACATCACTGTGTTTATTATCCCTGTACGGTGACATCACTGTGTTTATTATCCCTGTACGGTGACATCACTGTGTTTATTATCCCTGTACTGTGACACCACTGTGTTTATTATCTCTGTACTGTGACATCGCTGTGTTTATTATCCCTGTACAGTGACATCGCTGTGTGTATTATCCCTGTACGGTGACATCACTGTGTTTATTATCCCTGTACTGTGACATCACTGTGTTTATTATCCCTGTACAGTGACATCGCTGTGTGTATTATCCCAGTGCAGGAAGAGGAAAGTGGTCTGTGTTTGTGTGTTTGTTTTCTATTTTTCAGGGTCGTGAATGCAGAGGACTACGTCGGATTCGGTGGACTACGTCGGACCAGCTTTTTTTTTTTTTTAATAAAATGGTCAAACAGGGGTCTGGGGGAGTGTTTATTTCAATAAAATGTTTTATACTTGTGTGTGTGTATTTTTTTTTACAATACTACAGTTTTAGTAATTACGGCTATCTACAGACGGCCCTGATTACTAATACTGGGCTTAGTGCTTGCCGGTATGGCAGGCCAGCACTAACCCCAACATCTATTACCTCGGCACCCACCGCCATCAGGGGTGCCGGGAAGAGCCGTGTACCCACAGAACCGGACCTTCTAAATTGAGGGTCTGGCTCTGGGGCGGCTGCAGGCTGGTACCATTAGGCTGGGAAGGGCCAATAACCGTGTCCCTTCCCACCCTGGTAGTGCCAGGCTGCCGCTGCTGGTTGTATCTGGCTGGCGAAGGAAAAAATGGGACCCCACGCCATTTTTTTACAAAAATAATTAAATAATTTTAAAAACAATGGCGTGGGGTCCCCCCCTTTTTTCCTTCGCCAGCCAGATACAACCAGCAGCTGCAGCCTGGCACTACCAGGGTGGGAAGGGACACGGTTATTGGCCCTTTCCAGACTAATGGTACCAGCCTGCAGCCGCCCCAGAGCCAGACCCTCAATTTAGAAGGTCCAGTCCTGCAGGTACCCGGCTCTTCCCGGCACCCCTGGTGGCGGTGGGTGCCGAGGTAATAGATGTTGGGGTTAGTGCTGGCCGGCCATACCGGCAAGCACTAAGCCCAGTATTAGTAATCAGGGCCGTCAGTAGATAGCCATGATTACTAAAACTGTAGTATTGTAAAAAAAAATACACACACACAAGTATAAAACATTTTATTGAAATAAACACTCCCTCAGACCCCTGTTTGACCATTTTATTAAAAAAAAAAAAAAAAAGCTGGTCCGACGTAGTCCACCGAATCCGACGTAGTCCTCTGCATTCACGACCCTGAAAAATAGAAAACAAACACACAAACACAGACCACTTACCTCTTCCTGCACTGGGATAATACACACAGCGATGTCACTGTACAGGGATAATAAACACAGTGATGTCACTCTACAGGGATAATAAACACAGTGGTGTCACCGTACAGGGATAACAAACACAGTGATGTCACCGTACAGGGATAATACACACAGCGATGTCACTGTACAGGGATAATAAACACAGTGATGTCACAGTACAGGGATAACAAACACAGTGATGTCACAGTACAGAGATAATAAACACAGTGATGTCACAGTGCAGGATAATAAACACAGTGATGTCACAGTCCAGGGATAATAAACACAGTGATGTCTCAGTCGAGGGATAATAAACACAGTGATGTCCAGTCCAGGGATAATAAACACAGTGATGTCACAGTCCAGGGATAATAAACACAGTGATGTCACAGTCCAGGGATAACAAACACAGTGATGTCACAGTCCTGGGATAATAAACACAGTGATGTCACCGAACAGGGATAATAAACACAGTGATGTCACCGAACAGAGATAATAAACACAGTGATGTCACAGTACAGGGATAATAAACACAGTGATGTCACAGTCCAGGGATAATAAACACAGTGATGTCACAGTCCAGGGATAATAAACACAATGATGTCACAGTACAGGGATAATAAACACAGTGATGTCACAGTACAGAGATAATAAACACAGTGATGTCACTGTACAGAGATAATAAACACAGTGATGTCACAGTACAGGGATAATAAACACAGTGATGTCACAGTACAGAGATAATAAACACAGTGATGTCACAGTCCAGGGATAATAAACACAGTGATGTCACAGTCCAGGGATAACAAACACAGTGATGTCACAGTCCTGGGATAATAAACACAGTGATGTCACCGAACAGGGATAATAAACACAGTGATGTCACCGAACAGAGATAATAAACACAGTGATGTCACAGTACAGGGATAATAAACACAGTGATGTCACAGTCCAGGGATAATAAACACAGTGATGTCACAGTCCAGGGATAATAAACACAATGATGTCACAGTACAGGGATAATAAACACAGTGATGTCACAGTACAGAGATAATAAACACAGTGATGTCACAGTACAGGGATAATAAACACAGTGATGTCACAGTACAGGGATAATAAACACAGTGATGTCACAGTACAGAGATAATAAACACAGTGATGTCACAGTCAAGGGATAATAAACACAGTGTACAGAAAGTTAAAAAAAAAAATTATACTTACCTTTTTCATAGCAGCAGGGCCAGCATCATCAGAGCAGGAGATCTTCTTCTCATGTCTTAAGGGGGCGGGGCCTATGCTGCCGGCCGGCCCCGCCCCCCGCCGAGACCTGAGGAGTGCCTGGGAGGTACGGAGAGCTGCAGGGGGGACAGGAGGGAGGATGGAAGAAGCAGATAGCCGGTTTCGGCTGTCTGCTCCTTCCTGCAACAGGCAACTGTCTCTACATCCTATGGACGCAGAGACAGCTGCCAGAGGCCGGGACATACCTCCCCCGTACCGGGACAGCGGGACTGCCACTGCAATCCGGGACTGTCCCGCTGGATCCCGGACGGTTGGGAGGTATGCAGTGGGTAGTTGAGGGGGATTGTTGACAGGCGCCCGGGCCCCCCTTTCTTGACGAATCTGCCCGGGCCCCCCACAGCAGGTTCTGCTGTACCCCCCTGATGGCGGCCCTGCTCAGGGGTCCCCCCATATACTGGCCAGATCCTGCAATCAATGTAAACCTATAACAGCCCCCAGTGTATGGTGACATGTTCACCAACACGGTGGTGGTGGGAGGGCGGTTAGGTTTACTGTTGCAGAACCTTTTGTTTCTTTGTCTTCTGTAATGTAATGTAAATGTGATAGTTTGTGTCTTTAATCTCTAAACACATGGTGCTCTTTATTGTAGAGGCCATTGGGCGGGTGCCTTTATAGAACTAACAAAGCCTGGTGGTGTGATGTGGCCCTCACCTATATCAGTAGGATGGTATATAATATATGGTTCTAATGTTTCGGTGCCAAGGTCTGTTGCTCCTTAAACTTGTCTCAGAGTGTCATCATAAGGGCATGTCATTGCATATCTCCAGTGTGTCTCACTCAGGTAAACCCTGTACTGTCAGCTTCTGATTCGGTACCTAACTAGTATGCAGAGATGGCAGTCTATCTCCCTGTCTGTCACTGGCCCTTATAAGTAGGCGTTTAGTCAGGCTAAAACTGATTGGTAATGGTAGGAACTAACTACTATGGAGGCATAGCGTGTAATTTGGGTGCTAGCCCACAAAGTCTGCGGCGCAGCCAATAGGTCCTGGGGCATAGCTCTCTCTTTTCTTTTCAAATATCTTTTTATTAGTTTTTACATAAAGGGAAAGCAATATAGTGTACAATAAACTGTAAACAGTACATGAAGGTAAGTGTCGTGTAACACATCTTTCAAAGAGATATAAAGGAGAAAGGTGCTGCCTACCTTAGAAAGCCGCTTTTACGAGCTGTTTTGGAGGACTGGATAAAAGGTAGGCGGATAGGGGATAAACTATGAATAGAACAATAACATCAGGAGAGAACTTGTCATGAAATAGGGTGGGCAGGGTTGGGGGGGGGTTAGAGGGGGGGATATATTGAGAGGCACCTCGATAATGATTAGCAATAGTAATCAGTGTCTCAGATGTTTTGGCTAATCTCTGAAAGGGTCTCGATGCAAGTGCTAGTTTTTCTGTGTGTAACCCAGCTGTCCCATATCTTCTGAAATCTATGGTGTGATCTAGTCTCCCAGGCCGAGAGTTCTTCCATGTGATATATATGGTCCACCTTTAAGAGCCATTGTGCTTTTGTTGGCGAATTTGGTTGATTCCAGTGCTATGGAATGAGGGATTTTGCTGCAGCTGTTAGGAAACGGAATATTATTTGTTTATTGTGGGTTATATGTTGAAGTCTTATGTTGAGAAGGACCGAGGTGGGGGTGGGGGGGGGGGGGTCTTTCAGGGAGCAAATGTTTTGATGTCTGCTAGTACTTCACTCTAGAAAGTCTGTAAAATGGGGCAAGACCACCACATGTGCATATAGGTGCCTTGAGCTTGTTTGCATTTCCAGCAAGTATCAGAGCTCAGGCAGGTCATCTGTTGGAGGTGTACAGGAGTGAGGTACCACCTTGTTATGAGTTTGAAGGAGTTTTCTTGTAGGCGAGTACAGCGAGAGGTACGTTGTGAGTGATGGTAAATCTGTTTGATCTCTGCCTCGGACCACTTAGTGTTGAGATCCTTGCTCCAGGTGTTAATATATAATATGTCTAAGGGGAATTTAAGCAGTTGCAAGTTTTGGTATATCTTAGAGAGTAAATGTTTGGGTGGAGCTTTGGTGGCAATAAGTTTTTCCCATTCTGTGGGATCTCTTCTGATATCAGACGTTTTTATTAGGTTGTTGGCTAAAAGACGAATATGAGATCTTTGGAGGGGATAAAGGGAAGTGGTGTCTAGCGGGTCTGTATTATCTACTGAATCTGCAAAAGCAGACAGTGGGACTCGCGAAAGTTCGGCCAGATTTAACTGAATATTTGCGTATTTAGCGGAATATATGTCTGGGATATCTGCCACAGACATAATTGGAGAAGGTGAGGGACTAAGTTTGTCTTTGTATTTAGCCCATATTTTGAGTGTAGCTTTTATCAGCTCATTATGGGTGTATACGTTGAGAGAAGGATAGTCTTTGAGCCAGATCAAAGACCGCAGTGGTTGTGTTGTTTGGTGGGCCTCCAGGGATACCCATAAATTGTTGCTATCTTCTCTAATCAAGTTTACTATCCTGGTAAGGTGTACTGCTTCGTAATAAAGCTGCCAATATGGGAGGGCCATCCCTCCTCGTGTTTTATGTTGTGTGAGTAGGTCATTATTTAGACATGGTCTTTTCCCTTGCCACAAGAAATGATTAGTGATTTTTCTAATAGCGGAGAAAAAAGTAGAAGGGGGGGAAATTGGGAGGGTTTGGAACAGGTATAGTAGTTTGGGCATTAATATTGATTTAATTCGATTTTTGCGGCCCATCCACAAGAGGAATGGAACCAACCACGAGTCAAGAGTTGATTGGAAGGTTTTTGTAATAGGGGCATAGTTTAAAGTGTATAAGTCTTTCCAAGTGGGGCAGATTTTGAGCCCTAGATAGGTTATATAGTTGGATGGCCAGGGAATAGGTAGTTTGTTTGTAAGGACCTTTTAATCTGTGTATCAATGTTGATCCCTAGAGCTTCAGATTTATTAGCATTTATTTTAAAGTTGGAGATGCGACCGTATTCTTGTAGTATAGTGTGTAATGCTGGGAAAGCTTTTTCGAGATTTGTAATGATTAGCAAGATGTCGTCTGCGTAGGCAACTAAGCTTTGCGTAGTGGAGCCGCAAGAGTACCCTATGATATCTGGATTTTCTCTAATTGTTTGTAGGAGGGGTTCAAGGGAGAGTATAAATAATATTGGTGAGAGTGGGCAACCCTACCTGGTTCCATTTTTGATTTGAAAAGGGGCAGAGAGTGATTGGTTGATGCGAAGTCTGGCTGAGGGATATGTATACATGGTGAATATTGCATTAATAAATGGGGTGGGGAAGCTGAAGCGTAACATTGCCTCTCTTATATATGTCCAGTCTACCCTGTCGAAGGCCTTCTCAGCATCTGTCCCAAGTAGAACTAAAGGTAGGTTCTTTTTTCCAGCGATTTATAGCAAAGATAGTACTCTCATAGTGTTGCCCTTGCTCTCTCTCCCTGGGACAAATCCCACTTGTTCTGGAGCGATTAAAGGGGTTGTCCAAGTTATGGAAAAAAAAATATAGCACTGTAAATCTGATGGGTAGCAATATATAACTAAGTTCAGCAAGTTTTAGGCAAAAAAAATCTCTATTTCCTCATTTCCCTGGTTCTCTTCTGGTCTTTGTTTACATGCAGTAATAACAATCTCTGTCCCTCCCCCCTGCCCCCTTCTCTGCAAAGGCAGTGAATATAAGTGCTGTGAGTACATGTCTGCCTGCTGGGATACTCAGCAGCATGTTGTTTGTGTAGGACTACAATTCCCAGCTGTACAATGACACTGCTGATACACACAGGAAATTCTCCCTACCTGTTCTTGTACAATTCCTCTATAGCTCCTTGCCCAGCATTTGTCTCCTCTCACTGCTGCAGCTACTATTTGTTATAAACAAACTCACGGAAAAAAAAGGTGGTCTTAAATGGCAGAACATGCTCAAAACCCCAATGCTGTAGCGCATATATAACTGGGGGAGCAAATCCCGCACATGTGGCTCGCTGCCGAACGTAATCCCCAGCAAAAAATGCATACAATGGAGGATGCCTACAGCGGACCACATGTACCACAAAAACATCCTACACAGGGTAGACAAATGTGCGGATGTGACAATCTACATAGAAAAACAATTCACGGAAAATGGTGCACTACAGCGGAAAATGTAGTTGACAATATATGGCTAAACCCTCACTCTGATGTTAAAATGAGACTTTCGCCAGTATATCCTTATATCAAAGACATACCGGAGCCCGAGCACCGCGTCAAGGTATCTCAGTTGGCATTCGGACCTAACGCTATCCCTGCTATGGTATAGGTAATGACAGATAGGTGCATGAGGTCCGAGACACAGCGACCAGCTCCCAGTTACCTCCAGCGTGAAATCACACATACAATGGGAGGGGGGGGGGCGGAGGCTGTATTTCCCACATTGCCCTGACGTCATGTGACCCAGGCTGCACAGGTGCACCTGAATGTTACCCATTAGTATAATCAAGGCACATTCAACCTGGAGTTGCCACGCCTCCAGGAACAAACGTACAAACAAACTTTTTCCGTGTATTTGTTATAAAGCCTTATGCCCTCAGTGTGTTCTGGCTGAAGGGGTTAATGTTTTTATGAAGGAATCCAGGGAGAGCAGATAGCAGGAGCCTGGCAAAGAAAGGGGGCGTGGCCAGTGACCTCCGTGTACAGACTGTTATCTGAACTCTGAGGCTTGTACAGGAAACATCATAGACCAGGGAGATAAGGTGACATCACAGGTCATGTGACCCTCAGTCAACTCTGAGAAACCAGCAGCTTTAGAAACACAAAGTATGTGGGAAAGTTGTTATACCTGACAAGTTAGAAACATATAAAGAACAAAAAAATAACTTGGACAACCCCTTTAACCCCTTCGCGCCCGGAGCTTTTTTCGGTTCTGCATTTTCGTTTTGCGCTCCCTGCCTTCAAACAGCCATAACTCTTTTATTTTTCTGTTCACATAGCTGTATGAGGGCTTGTTTTTTGCGGGACAAGTTGTACTTTCCAACGCCACCATTTAATATTGCATACGGTGTAGTGGGAAGCGGGAAAAAAATTCCAAACCGGGTGAAATTGCAAAGAAAACGCTATTCCGCTACAGTTCTACGGGTTTCTTATTTACAGCGTTCGATGTGCATTAAAACTGATCCGTTACTTTCATTCTACTGGTCAGTACGAATCCGGCAATACCTAATATGTATAGTTTTTCCTGCGTTTTCATAGTGATAAAATAATTAGAAAGTTGCCCTTTTTTTTTTTTTTTTTTCCTTGTCAAATCTTGACCCCTATAACTTTTTGGTATTTATGTGTACAGAGCTGTATGGGGGCTCATTTTTTGCGGGACGATCTGAAGTTTTTATTGATACCATTCTGGGGTGTGTATGACTTTTTGATCACTTTTTATTTAATTTTTTTTAGAAAAAAAAAGCGACAAAAAACGACAAATCGCCATTTGGACGCTTTTTTCCGCCACACAATTCGCCGTATTGGAATTTTTTTTTTATATTTTAAAAGTACGGGCGTTTTCAGTCACGGTGATACCCATGATGTCTATATTTATTGTTATTTAGGTATTTATTTTTTACTTATACGGAAAGGGGGGTGATTTGAACTTTTACATCTTTTTTATTTTTTATATATTTTTTAACATTTTTTTTTAATTTTTTTTTTACTATTAGAAAGCTCAAATATGGGCTTATAAATTGTGGCTTTTTTTTTTTTTCTTTATGAGCAATTCTGGGTTTTATAGACTCAGAAATCCATCAATTGCTCATTTCTTATCCTGGCCTGCCATCTAGTGGCCAGAATAAGAATTGCACTTTGAAAACTGTAATCCTCACCAGCGAGGATTACAGTTTTCATATGGTGTACAGACACCCCGATTGGCCACACGGGGTGTCTGTACACCACCCGGAAGCGAACGCTTCCGGGTTTAGACGCAACTAGATGCCGTGATCACGTGTGATCACGGCATCTAGTCACCCCAGAAGACGCCGCCGATGGCGGTAAGTAGCGGCAAGTCTCTGCTGTTAGAAACAGCAGAGACTTGCCGGCCATGACGCCCGCCGCACCCGCGAGCGGGCGTCATGTGCCCGCATCGCCCCAGCGCCGTACATGTACGGCGCTGGTCGCGAAGGGGTTAAGGAGGACAGGAGTGGGCAAATCCGGGATGCTAAGAGGCTTGTGTAGAGCTTTAGGTCTATGTTTAGAAGTGATATGGGTCTGTAGCTACCACAGTTAGCTGGGTCCTTCCCTTCTTTATGAATGAGGGTTATATATGCTTCTATCGATTGTTTGAGGTTTGGAGTGTCCGATAGGTATGCGTTAAAAGTGTCAGTCAAGTGTGGGAGCAGTGCAGAAGAGAAAGCTTTGTAGTATGAGCTGAGGAGACTGTCTGGGCCTGGGGCTTTCCCTCCTGAGCACCTCGACAGGGTAGACCGGATCTCCTCTACAGAGAAAGGTTTTAGGAGAGAGGCATGTGTGGAGGGGGGGATAGAAGGGAGGGAGATTTGTGATAGAAATGTTGTCGCTGAAGTCTTGGATGGATCTGGAGATGGGTGGTTAGAGGGATTTAGTGGATATAAGGAGGTATAGAATTTAATAAATTCCCTTTCAATCATTAAAGGATCAGAGGTAAGACAGTCTTTGTTTGTTTTAATCTCTATAATATGTGTTCTTAGTTTTCTTTTTTTGATGAGAGTCATCATTAATTTTGAGGCTTTGTCCCCATGTGCATACAATGAGTGCTTGACCGACATGTAGACCTTGGCAAGGTTTTTATTTAAGATATCTCTGAGTTGTAATTTAGCGTTAGTAAGTTGTTGAAGGTGTTGTGCTGCTAGTGATTTTTTATGGAGTTTTTCTAGTTCATCTATTCGTTTCTGTTAGTTGACAAAGGAAAAAGTAATCTATTCTATGATATGAGTTGTGTGGGGTTGAGTATAGTGTGTAGTCTCTTTCGTTTGAATGATTGAGAGGAGGTTTAGTGATTTTTTGATGTGACGGATAGTTTTGTAGGCAAGGGAGGATTTGCCCTGTGAGGTATCTAGTAGAGATGAGCGAGCATACTCATCCGAGCTTGGTGCTCGTTCGAGTATTAGGGTACTCGAAAGTGTTCGCTGCTCGGACCAGTATCTCGCCATGCTCGAGGAAAAGGCAACTTCCGCATCGTGCATTTTTGGCGCCTATAAACTCAGCCAATCACAAGCCAGGAGACTCTGCGGTACACCCAGCATCACGTGGGGCCCTTACATGTCGATAGCAGGGGTTGGCTGGTCTGATCAAGTGACCCTGGAATATACTAGTGACTGGCCGCGGTGCTCGGCTCAGATGCTGTCTGGATGTCGTTAGGGATGGAGCTGCTGCGTTTCAGGGAGAGTGTTAGGGCCTGCATTTAGTTCTCTGTTAGGCAGGAATCACCCACAAAGAACCCAACAGCCCTTCTAAGGGCTACAAGACATTTTTTTTTGCTTGGTTGGCTGGCTGGCACTAGTAGTGCAGCTATCGCCATATATAACCCCCTTTTTTTTAATGTTATATCTCAGTGATACAAATCCATTTCACACAGCAGTGTGGAACCATTCTGTGTGTCACAGTTCAGCTGTCCACTCACTCCAATCCGTATTTTCTGTCCAGGTGACACTTTCTGTACGTCACTTAATACAACCAAGTCTTTTGCTGCCTGTCACGTATATAGCTTGATCCCAAAAATCTCTGTGCGACATTTGTCTGGGTCGCAGTCTAAATAGCCACCGTCAGTAGGGTGTCAGTTAGCTCTACGATAGTTTCTGCACGTCACGTTCCCAAAAAAACAAAACAACAAAAAAAATATATAAAAAAATAGTTTTTTAGTTGTTTTAGCTCAGTGATACAAATCCATTTCACACAGCAGTGTGGAACCATTCTGTGTGTCACAGTTCAGCTGTCCACTCACTCCAATCCCTATTTTCTGTCCAGGTGACACTTTCTGTACGTCACTTAATACAACCAAGTCTTTTGCTGCCTGTCACGTATATAGCTTGATCCCAAAAATCTCTGTGCGACATTTGTCTGGGTCGCAGTCTAAATAGCCACCGTCAGTAGGGTGTCAGTTAGCTCTATGATAGTTTCTGCACGTCACGTTCCAAAAAAAACAAAACTCCAAAAAAAAAAAAAAAAAAAAAAAATAGTTTTTTAGTTGTTTTAGCTCAGTGATACAAATCCATTTCACACAGCTGCATGGAACCATTCTGTGTGTCACAGTTCAGCTGTCCACTCCAATCCGTATTTTCTGTCCAGGTGACACTTTCTGTACGTCACTTAATACAACCAAGTCTTTTGCTGCCCGTCACGTATATAGCTTGATCCCAAAAATCTCTGTGCGACATTTGTCTGGGTCGCAATCTAAATAGCCACCGTCAGTAGGGTGTCAGTTAGCTCTACGATAGTTTCTGCACGTCACGTTCCAAAAAAAACAAAACTCCAAAAAAAAAAAAATTTAAAAAAAATAGTTTTTTTGTTGTTTTAGCTCAGTGATACAAATTCATTTCACACAGCTGCGTGGAACCATTCTGTGTGTCACAGTTCAGCTGTCCACTCACTCCAATCCGTATTTTCTGTCCAGGTGACACTTTCTGTACGTCACTTAATACAACCAAGTCTTTTGCTGCCTGTCACGTATATAGCTTGATCCCAAAAATCTCTGTGCAACATTTGTCTGGGTCGCAGTCTAAATAGCCACCGTCAGTAGGGTGTCAGTTAGCTCTACGATAGTTTCTGCACGTCACGTTCCAAAAAAAAACAAAACTTCACAAAAAAAAATTAGAAAAAATAGTTTTTTAGTTGTTTTAGCTCAGTGAGACAAATCCATTTCACACAGCTGCGTGGAACCATTCTGTGTGTCACAGTTCAGCTGTCCACTCACTCCAATCCGTATGTCACGAGTAGGCTTGCGTCTGGAATCAGACGTTCTGCCTGGCTTTCTAAGTGACATATTTGACAGGCTATTCCCTTTGTTTGGGTGCTGTTCACCACACCCCTTCCCCTCAGCTGTTGCCGCTTGGCAATTAGCTTTCTCCTATTTACCCCTTCCTCTCCCAGTATCCCTTGCGGTTTATATCTTCTGCTTACCTGGTTGAGAGTGGTGTGGATCTCGGCTGAGATCCAGTTGCTGAGTTATCTGCTTAAGTTAAGTTTCTTCTGTTCCTTTTGTTGTTTTCCTTTTGGAGTCTCCTGTTCCTCCTTACGCTTGGAGGAACGGGTTTACTCTCTTGTGTCACTAGACTGCAGGGTTTTCTAGGGTGCATTTAGATTAGGTTTTTGTGTATGAACTTTCCTACAACCCAGGCTTGTTCATACTGGTAGTCAGTCAGGGCCTAGTCTCAGGGTCCCCTGCAGGAGGTGACCGGTTCCCTGGTTTTGTCTGTTCCCATCCCTCGTACGCTCGGTGTGGCTTTTCCCCCCACACCAGAGCGTGACACCGTATTTTCTGTCCAGGTGACACTTTCTGTACGTCACTTAATACAACCAAGTCTTTTGCTACCTGTCACGTATATAGCTTGATCCCAAAAATCTCTGTGCAACATTTGTCTGGGTCGCAGTCTAAATAGCCACCGTCAGTAGGGTGTCAGTTAGCTCTACGATAGTTTCTGCACGTCACGTTCCAAAAAAAACAAAACTCCACAAAAAAAAATTTAAAAAATAGTTTTTTAGTTGTTTTAGCTCAGTGATACAAATCCATTTCACACAGCTGCGTGGAACCATTCTGTGTGTCACAGTTCAGCTGTCCACTCACTCTAATCCCTATTTTCTGTCCAGGTGACACTTTCTGTACGTCACTTAATACAACCAAGTCTTTTGCTGCCTGTCACGTATATAACTTGATCCCAAAAATCTTTGTGCGACATTTGTCTGGGTCGCAGTCTAAATAGCCACCGTCAGTAGGGTGTCAGTTAGCTCTACGATAGTTTCTGCATGTCACGTTCCCAAAAAAACAAAAGTACAAAAAAAATATATAAAAAAACAGTTTTTTTGTTGTTTTAGCTCAGTGATACAAATCCATTTCACACAGCTGCGTGGAACCATTCTGTGTGTCACAGTTCAGTACACTCACTCCAATCCGTATTTTCTGTCCAGGTGACACTTTCTGTACGTCACTTTATTCAACCAGACTGAACAAGTTTGTGGGTTTCAGTACAGCAGGCCCATTTATTTTTTATTTTTTATATAATACACTTATATACAGAAAATGTTGAACCTCAGGGCTAAGGGTCGAGGACGAGGGCGTGGGCATTCAATTACTGCAGGGGGCAGAGGCCTTGGTCCTGGGTAGGGTGAGACAGTACCTGCTGATGAGGGAGCAGGGGAACGCCGCAGAGCTACACTCCCTAGCTTCATGTCTCAACTTACAGGGACACGTGGTAGAGGACTGTTGAAACCACAACAGTGCGAACAGTTGATGTCGTGGATTGCAGACAATGCTTCTAGCAATATGTCCACCAGTCAGTTTTCCACGCAGTCCACCCTCGTTACCCAAGGGAGCACTCCTCTGGCTCCTCCACCTCAACCTCCTTCCCCCCAGTCTGCCCCCTCCCAGGAAAATTTGGAATGCAATCCGGCATACTCTGAGGAACTGTTTTCCGGACCCTTCCCAGAGTCACAAACCACTTCTCAGGTTGCTGCTGACCTCGTTCCCGATGCCCAAGTTTTCCAACTGTCGCAGTCTGTGGGTGATGATGATGATGACAATGTTGAGTTAGTGGAAGAAGTTTGTAAAGAGGTGTCGGACGATGAGGAGACACGGTTGTCAGACAGTGGTGACGTTGTTGTCAGGGCAGTAAGTCCGAGGGGGGAGCAGACTGAGGAATCGGAGGATGACAAGGTGACTGACCCAAGCTGGGTTGATAAGCCGAGTGAAGACAGTGCTTCTGAGGCGGAGGCGAGAGCTGCACCAGAACAGGTTGGAAGAGGCAGGGGTGTGGCCAGAGGGAGAAGCAGGGCCAGAGCTGGTGCATCAGCAGCAACTGTTTCACGTAGTGAAGCTCCCGTGGCGAGGCATAGATGTTCGCAAGTCTGGAGGTTCTTTAAAGAAAGTGAGGATGACCGACGGACTGTGGTGTGCAACCTGTGCCACACCAGGATGAGCAGGGGTGCCACCACTACTAGCCTAACCACCACCAGCATGCGCAGGCATATGAGTGCTAAACACCCCACTCAATGGAACCAAGGCCATGCACCACCTCCTGCGGGTCACACCACTGCTCCTTCCCCTGTGTCACTCGCTGCCTCTGCTAGTCAACCCCCTGCCCAGAACCCCGGCATGAGCACCTCCCGCCGGAAAACCACACCTTCGCCTCCACGATCCTCCACAGTGTCCACCAATGTGTCCCAGCGCAGCGTTCAGCTGTCTTTACAGCAGACGCTGGAGCGCAAGAGGAAATACAGTTCCACCCACCCACATGCCCAAGCCCTCAACGTCCACATCTCCAAATTGCTGAGCCTGGAGATGCTGCCCTATAGGCTGGTAGAGACCGAGGCCTTTCGCAATCTCATGGCGGTGGCTGCCCCTCGGTATTCGGTCCCGAGCCGCCACTATTTTTCCCGATGTGCCGTACCAGCCCTACACCAGCACGTGTCAGAGAACATCCTCCGTGCCCTGACCAACGCTGTTTCTGAGAAAGTCCACCTAACCACGGACACGTGGACAAGTGCTGCCGGGCAGGGACACTACATCTCACTGACGGCACATTGGGTTAACTTGGTGGAGGCTGGGACCGAGACTGACCCTGGGGCCGCTCATGTACTGCCCACACCGAGGATTGCGGGCCCTACCTCGGTCACGGTCTCTCAGACGTACTATGCCTCCTCCTCCGACCCCTCCTCCTCCTCCTCCACCTCCTCCTCCGAATTACCATCCGTGGGCACAGCGCCTTCAGTCGGTAGCTCTAGGCGCAGCAGCAGTGCCGTGGGTAAGCGCCAGCAGGCGGTGCTCAAACTGCTGAGCTTAGGTGACAAAAGGCACACCGCCCAAGAGCTGTTACAGGGCATCACGGCGCAGACGATGTGTGGCTGGCACCGCTGAACCTCAAGCCAGGCATGGTTGTGTGTGACAACGGGCGTAACCTGGTGGCGGCTCTGCAACTCGGCAGACTGAAACATGTGCCATGCCTGGCCCACGTGTTCAATCTAATAGTTCAGCGGTTCCTCAAGACATACCCCAATCTGTCTGATTTGCTCACCAAGGTGCGCCGCATCTGTGCGCATTTCCGCAAGTCGACCACAGATGCTGCCACTCTCAGGGCAGCGCAGCGCCGCCTACAACTGCCCGCTCACCGACTGTTGTGCGACGTGCACACGAGATGGAATTCGACATTAAACATGTTATCCAGAGTTTACCAGCAGTGCAGAGCGATTGTAGACTGCCAGATGTCAACTTCCACCAGAACTGGTAGTCAGGTCAGTCAGATTCCTCAAGTCTACAATGAGGAGTGGACGTGGATGTCTGATATCTGCCAGGTGTTGAGCAACTTTGAGGAGTCAACACAGATGGTCAGCGGCGATGCCGCCATTATCAGCCTCACCATCCCGCTGCTTTGCCTGTTGAAAAACTCACTGCTCAGCATCAAGTCGGATGCTTTGCGCTTGTCACAAGAGACGGTGGAGGAAGATACGTCGCTTGATAGCCAGAGCACCCTCCGGTCTGTTTCTCAGCGTGTATCGGAGGAGGGGGATGAGGAAGAGGAGGAGAATGTCGGCGAGACAGTAGAGGGTACCAGTGCTCAGTCCTTAACTCTTGAGCGTGTATGGGCTGAAGAGGAGGACTTGGAGGAGGAGGAGGAGGAGGAAATGGAGAGTCAGGCCAGTGAGGAGAGGGAATTCTTACGTGTTGGGACTCTGGCGCACATGGCAGACTTC
>ONZH01014089.1:0-46774 GCA_900303285.1 Rhinella marina | reverse complement strand
CCTCTTGGGCCTCCACACAAAATTTTAAAGGAGGTTCACCTCTTGGGCCCCACATAATTTTTAAGAGGTCTCACCTCTTGGGCCTCCACAAAATTTTAACAGGTCTCACCTCTTGGGCCTCCACAAAAGGTTTAAACAGGTCTCACCTCTTTTGGGCCTCCACAATAATTTTTAACAGTCTCACCTCTTGGCCTCCACATATTAAAGTCTCACCTCTTGGGCCCCACATAATTTTTAAGATCTCACCTCTTGGCCTCCACAAAATGTTTAAGAGTCTCACCTCTTGGGCCTCCACATTTTAAAGTCTCACCTCTTGGCCCACAAAAAAGAGTCTCACCTCTTGGGCCTCCACATAATTTTTAAGAGGTCTCACCTCTTTAGCCTCCACACAATTTTTAAGACGTTCTCACCTCTTGGGCCTCCACAAAATCTTCCATGAGCTCTGGCCAGCCCACGGCCTCTTCCTGCCTTTTGCGGTCCTACGCATCCTCAACATCCCCACTGCTTTACCTGCTAGACATGACACTGGGCCAGGTCGGGTCACTGACATCTCTAGCGCCAACAATTGGGCATTTTAAGGCTTCTGCATGTGTTTGAGTTGTTTTTACATTTTAAAGAAGACATGTCTGACCACATTTCACACACACACACACAATGACAATTAGGGGTGGGGTCTATTTGCTTTCCCCCTTGCCTATGCCATCTGAGGTTGTCATAGCAACGTGATTTTAAGGGTGCAGAATTTCATCTTCTTTTTTGTCTAGTTTGGCTTGGGGTCCATGGCAATGTAGAGGAAAGAAGGTTTCCTTGTATGGTCTCACTTTACAGAGAGGTTATATTGTGTTTGGAGTGTATTGTTGAGAGGCTGTGATAGTGGCGTAATAGTGCGACTTGGGCGCGTTATATGCACCCAGACATGCTTCCCCTGCTGTCCCAGTTGCATTCCAGCAGTGTTGGCATCCTTTTCTGAGGTTCCAGGGTGGACTTGGTGACCTCCAAGTGGTCGAATTGAGATTTCCAAGTGGCGAGCATTTTTTCCCCATAGACTTTAATGGGATTCGATATCTGGTCGAATAGTCGAATTTCGCGGTCTATTCGAATCGAATTTCGAAATTTCGAATATTTCACTACTCGCTCATCTCTACTAATAATATTCTGGGTGATGAGTGTCTTAGCTGTAGTCCCTCACCTTACAACAGTCTTTTTAAATGCTGGTCTCAGTTGGTCACTATGTTGTCTAATTCCTGTTCTTGTTTCCTCTCCCTTCACTGGTTTCACAGGAACTCCCCATCCTGGCAGGAAACAGGACCAGACCAGTCCTACCAAGAGGGGAGGAACAGGGTGGTTAGCCCTGTTCCTTGCAAACCATTCTCTACTGGTAGCTATGGCCATAGGATACAAAATATATAATAATACATATTCTCTAAGTAACTAAATATAATCATTAAAACTGTAATAACTAACTGACAGGGCCTTGTGAGATGACTATATAGGAACCTGACCCTATCATTCAAAAAGGAGAGAGAAGGGCTGGCAAAGTAAGCAGGAGGAGCAAGGGTGCACAGAGTGGCTTGGACCCACCCTTGGTGCACATAACTGCTCATTTGCATATAGATTAAAAATGAATATTTATCTAGAATGAAGCAATGGATTGCTACTGTAAGTGAAAGGTATCATTACATTCAGCTAAGCTAGCCCTACAAGGCATTGTGCCTGGTCTATCCGGGAATCTCCTGGTGACAGGCTCGCCTTGAAATAAAATTAAAAAAACAAAACCTATGGCTCTTGAAAATTGGTGAGGAAAAAAAATCAGCCAGGGGGACATTTATGAAATTATATACTCTACAATAGTGACATATTAAAGTCACAAATTTGGTTTCACGACATTTTTGCTGCAAAATCTACAACTTTTCCCCACTCACGCCACTTTTTCAAGGTGGCAAAAAAGGGGATGTGGTGTGGGAAGGGAAGAGGACAGACCAGCGGGCCCCGCTCATTTATCATTTTCCATACTAGTTTTTGGCGTGGAGTTGTCTGTTGCTTGGCCTGCTGGAGGAAGCACCAAACTTATACAGAGGTCTATGTCTCTACATAACTTTGGCGCTTCTTTTGCCGCAAAATCTATGACTTTTCCCCACTCACGCCACTTTTCCGAGGTGGCAAAAAGAGTGTGTGGCATGGGCAGGGAAGAGGGCTGACCAGCAGGCCCCACTCATTTATCATTTTTCACACTAGTTTTTGGCATGGAGTTGTCTGTTGCTTGGCCTGCTGGAGGAAGTGCCAAACTTATACAGAGGTCTACGTCTCTACATAACTTTGGTGCTTCTTCCTGCAGCACAGAAGGAATACGCCGGTCTTCATAAATGTTCCCTGCAGAATATTTACGACTATGTATAAGAAAAGGAAACAGCAACCACTATAAGTATACATAATATTCGGAAATTAATTTGCAGACAACTTGGATCTTACCCTTGACATGAAGTTACAGGGTAGACCTTGATTTTAAGGATTTGTCTTGAGCAGGGATGGTCAACCTGCGGCCTTCCAGCTGTTACAAAACTACAACTTCCAGCATGCCCGTAGGAGGGCCACAGGTGGACCATCCCTGGTCTTCAGGAAACATACTGTTCTTCCCGTCCCAGACATCACTGCTCTAATAAAGGAGAATAAGCTCCCATTAAATCCTTCTCCGCCACCTATATTTTTGACAATCGGCTTGTCATATTTTCAAGCTCACCTTCTATTTTGCCAAATAAATTGGAATCTGGAATAGAAAGGAGAAATCATTCCATGTCCCTGTCCCCGTTCATATTTCAAAGTTTTGTATAAATATGACTTGACCTACATTTACATCGCCAGTCCGCAGACAGATCAAGGTTTTTTCCTGCCACCCCCCCCTCCATATGAAATGATGAAAGGAGAAATCCTTGAAGGTTGCAGATAGATGTCATTGTTATACATCCCATTAAATGTCCCCGATTCCACATAATAAAGTGTGACTGAGAAATTAGACGCGGACTTCTGCAATTGTAGCTGATGAGATTAGGTAAGCGGTTGGGTTCTGCTTATCGGACGGTCTCGAAACAGCTTTTATTTTAATGATACGTTTAAATTCCTTCGATAATGATGCATGGCTGCCAGGGCACTTTTAGAAAAAAAAAATAAAAAAAATAAAAAATAGCCATGCCAGCCACATTTCTCTACATCCCTACAGGGGATTCTTGTTAACCATCTGCTATTGTATGCTATCAAAAGACAGGGAAGAATTGTAGCTGCAGATACTGGATGGAGGTTACGCAATTAATTTTCTTCGGGCACTGGTACTGAGCTTTGCTTGAGCAATTCATCCTCATTAAGTTAGCCACAAGATGACAATCGAAGATGAATTGAAGTAAAAAATTTTTTTTTGCTTTTACCTGTGGCCTACTTCAATCGCGAGCGGTGAATCGGAGCTGTGATGAAGAATTGATTTAGAATGCTAATGAAAAAGGGGTGCACGCGGGTAATCGTAAGCACACGGGCAATTTCTGCTATTTACGTTTTCATGTATTTATGTATTTACTAGAGATCAGCAAAGTTTTGGAAAATTCGATTTGGCTGCTTTGCCGAATTTTACAAAAAAATTCACTTTTTGACGAAATACTTCATCACAAAGCGCATTTTTTTGTAAGTAGTGGGTGCAATGACAGCGAGCTGCAATAGCGCTGCTCCTCATCATTGTACCTCTCAAATGCCGCATTCATACATGATCAAGTAATAATATAGTGTAAAATTAACAGAAAAAAAATTAAATCATACTTACCGCTCGCAAGATTTCAGCGAAGAGATTACGTTGGTACGCTGGGTGGTGTGGTGACGTCATACGTCACCACTCATGGGATTTCGGCCGAGAGCTTCAATCAAGATAGCGACCGCTGGCCCGTCGCGAACAAATGGAGGAGATAAGTATGATTTTTTTTTTTTTTTAAACAATTTCAGGTTAAATCAATTCATTACCACAAAGCACAAGGAAATTCGGCATCGCAGCGAATCAAATTTTCCTGAAATTCGGGTCGAATTACACGCTCATCTCTAGTATTGACGTTCCAATATAATACAGCAGAAGAAAAAAACTCCAGCACAAGATAATTAATTGCAATTGGCTTTTTGTTTTCAGAGCGGCTGTGCATAATAATCGAGACGTTTCGGCCAACTTTCGGCCTTTATCAAACTGTAGCACAAAAGAAACAATATACAAATTACCAAAGATTATATAATGGCTCAAAATAAGGTTTTACAAATACAAATATAGACATGTACAGTGTATAACTCTTCGTGGTCCCTCCAGGTATATTGATCTGGATATGGTTCACAAAAGATCAATTGGATACAGGTCATCTGAATAGTAATCGTTAAAGGGTTATTCCCATCTTGTACAATGAGGGCATATCACTAGGATATGCCCCCATTGTCCTATAGGTGCAGGTCCCACCGCTGGGGCCCGCACCTATATCGAGAACGGGGCCCCGAAAGTGAGAAAGGCCGCACCGCGCATTCGCGGCCGCCCTCCATTCATTTGTATGGAGCTGCCGAAAATAGCCGAGCACTGGCTATTTCCGTCAGCTCTATACAAATGAATGGTAGCTGGGCCGCGCATGCGCGGTGCGCTCCCATTCATTTCTATGGAGCCAACGGAAATAGCCGAGCCAGTGCTCGGCTATTTTCGGCGGCCCCATACACTTGAATGGAGGGTGGCCGCGCATACACGGTGCGCCCTCCTTCACTCTCGGGGCCCTGTTCTCCATATAGGTGCGGGTCCCAGCGGTGGGACCCGCACCTATAGGACAATGGGGTCATATCCTAGCGATATGCCCCCATTGTCCAAGATGGAAATAACCCTATAAGGTTTGGAACAATATTGCATTCAGGATTATTAGGTGTGGTCCTATACTTATCTATAGGGTATGTATATATATATATATATATATATATATATATATATATATATATATATTACAGCCAAAAGTTTGGACACACCTTCTCATTCAAAGAGTTTTCTGTATTTGCACACTCTTGGCATTCTCTTGATGAGCTTCAAGAGGTAGTCACCTGAAATGGTATTCCAACAGTCTTGAAGGAGTTCCCAGAGATGCTTAGCACTTGTTGGCCCTTTTGCCTTCACTCTGCAGTCCAGCTCACCCCAAACCATCTCAATTGGGTTCAGGTCTGGTGACTGTGGCACCCCATCACTCTCCTTCATGGTCAAATAACCCTTACACAGCCTGGAGGTGTGTTTGGGGTCATTGTCCTGTTGATAAATAAATGATGGTCCAACTAAACGTTAACCGGATGGAATAGCATGCCGCTGCAAGATGCTGTGGTAGCCATTCTGGTTCAGTATGCCTTCAATTAAAGGGAACCTGTCACCTCAAAAACACAAAAAAAAAACTGCCAGCATTACCTTAAACTCGGGTCCAGTGTGTAACTAATGATGCTTTTCATCCATTTCAGTGATTCCTCTAACCGGCAGAAAAAGACCTTTTTATCCCCATGAGCGCACACTTTGCAGTAAGCTTAAAGTCAAGGAGGCAGCGGCCTCCTTGCTTCAAGTCAAGTAAAGCACCGCCCCTCTTCTTCTTGATTGACATCCTTCCTTTGGGCCGGGGATCGCGTGCACGGTGCGCTCCTTGTTCCTGCGCGATCCCGGGTCCAGCTCTCCAGCTTGCAGGCTTTCTTATGCGCACTGCGCATGCCCCGGCAATTCAAACGAGCGCGCGCACGAGCGCCCACCGTCCCCGCACGGAAGGACGCACGCCTGCCTGACCGCTCCTACGCTTGCTCGTCTGAATTGCTGGGGCATGCGCAGTGCGCATAAGAAAGCCTGCAAGCTGGAGAGCCGGACCCGGGATCGCGCAGGAACAAGGAGCGCACCGCGCACGCGATCCCCGGCCCAAAGGAAGGATGTCAATCAAGAAGAAGAGGGGCGGTGCTTTACTTGACTTGAAGCAAGGAGGCCGCTGCCTCCTTGACTTCAAGCTGACTGCAAAGTGCGCGCTCATGTACGTATGTATGTGTATTTGTCTGTGTCTATGTGTGTGTATGTTTATGTGTACGTATGTACTGTGTGACATGTGTAGGGCCGGAGCGCGGTTCCGGCTCCACACATGTCACTGCGGCAGGCCTGATCCGGCAGCATCCTTCACCTGCCGGATCAGGCCTGCCTCTAGTGTGAAAGTAGCCTAACCTGCGATTTCTGAGGCTGGTGACTCGGATGAACTTATCCTCCGCAGCAGAGGTGACTCTTGGTCTTCCTTTCCTGGGGCGGTCCTCATATCAGCCAGTTTCTTTGTAGCACTTGATGGCTTTTGCGACTGCACTTGGGGACACTTTCAAAGTTTTCCCAATTTTTCGGACTGACTGACCTTCATTTCTTAAAGTAATGATGGCCACTCGTTTTTCTTTACTTAGCTGCTTTTTTCTTGCCATAATACAAATTCTAACAGTCTATTCAGTAGGACTATCAGCTGTGTATCCACCTGACTTCTGTGTATCCACCTGACGAAGGAGCGCACCACGCATGCAGGAAGACAAGAAGACTGTCAATCATAGGCAAGAGGGGCGTGCTTTGCTTGACTTGAAGCAAGGAGGCCGCTGCCCCCTTGACTTCAAGCTGCCTGGAGAAAGCGCGGTCATGGAGTTTAAAACATCGATTTCAACAAGTTTGAGGAATCGCTTCTCTAAATGAAAAACATCATTACAAACACACTGGTCAATAATATAAGGTAATGCTGGCAGTTTATTAGGTGTATTGGAGGTGACAGGTTCCCTTTAAGTATATAATTCCACATGTGTTAATTCATAGTTTTGATGCCTTCAGTGTGAATCTACAATTTTCATAGTCATGAAAATACAGAAAACTCTTTGAATGAGAAGAAGGTGTGTCCAAACTTTTGGTCTGTACTGTGTAAATATATATATATATATATATATATATATATTAAAAAAGCATATCCTATAGATAAGTATAGGACTACTATACTCGCCATGCTCGAGAAAATGGCATCTCCCGCCTTTTGAATTTTTGGCGGCTATAAACTCAGCCAATCACAAGCCAGCAGACTGCGTTACCACCCAGCATCACGTGGGGCCCTTACATGTCGATAGCAGGTGTTGGCTGGCCTGATCAGGTGACCCTGGAATATACTAGTGACTGGCCGCGGTGCTCGGCTCAGTCGCTGCCTGGATGCCGTTAGGAACAGATCTGCAGTGTGATACAGGGAGAGTGTTAGGGTGTTCTACTAGATTTGTGTTAGGCAGGAGTGATTCTAAAAGAACCCAACAGCCCTTGTTAGGGCTACAAAACCCTTTTTTTTATCTGCTTGTGGCTGGGCTTGCTGGCACTAGTAGTGCAGCTACCGCCATATTTGCAGCAGTGTAGAACCATTCTGTATATGACAGTTCAGCTGTCCAGTCACCACAAACCAAAATCCGTATTTTCTGTCCAGGTGACCCATACTGTACGTCACGTAATCAAATACGGTCTTTTGCTCTCACTGATACAGCTACATTAGAAAAATCTCTGTGCGACATTTGTCTGGGTTGCACTTAAGCAGACCAAGTCTGCCTAATCTAATAGTTTCAGTGTAATTGCTCCATACTGCACGGTACGTAATAAAATACGTAATTTTGCTCTAACTTATCTTCCTATATATTAACTTGTTCAGATTGAACAAGTTTGTGGGTTTCAGTACAGCAGGCCCATTTTTTTTTTGGTATATATAATACACTTATATACAGAAAATGTTGAACCCTAGGGCTAAGGGTCGAGGACGAGGGCGTGGGCATTCAATTACTGCAGGGGGCAGAGGCCGTGGTCCTGGGCAGGGTGAGACAGTACCTGCTGATGAGGGAGCAGGGGAACGCCGCAGAGCTACACTCCCTAGCTCCATGTCTGAACTTACAGGGACACGTGGTAGAGCATTGTTGAAACCACAACAGTGCAAACAGGTGATGTCGTGGATTGCGGACAATGCTTCAAGTAATTTGTCCACCAGTCAGTCTTCCACGCAGTCCACCCACGTTACCCAAGGGAGCACTCCTCTGGCTCCTCCACCTCAACCTCCTTCCCCCCAGTCTGCCCCCTCCCAGGAAAATTTGGAATGCGATCCGGCATACTCTGAGGAACTGTTTTCTGGACCCTTCCCAGAGTCACAAACCACTTCTCAGGTTGCTGCTGACCTCTTTCCCGATGCCCAAGTTTTCCAACTGTCACAGTCTCTGGGTGATGACATTGTTGACTTAGTGGAAGAAGTGTGTAAAGAGGACGATGAGGAGACATGGTTGTCAGACAGTGGTGAAGTTGTTGTCAGGGCAGGAAGTCCGCGGGGGGAGCAGACTGAGGAATCGGAGGATGACGAGGTGACTGACCCAAGCTGGGTTGATAAGCCGAGTGAAGACAGTGCTTCTGAGGCGGAGGCGAGTGCTGCACCAGAACAGGTTGGAAGAGGCAGTGGTGTGGCCAGAGGGAGAAGCAGGGCCAGAGCTGGTGCATCAGCAGCAACTGTTTCACGTAGTGAAGCTTCCGTGGCGAGGCCTAGATGTTCGCACGTCTAGAGGTTCTTTAAAGAAATTGAGGATGACCAACGGACTGTGGTGTGAAACCTGTGCCACACCAGGATCAGCAGGGGTGCCACCACTACTAGCCTAACCACCACCAGCATGCGCAGGAATATGAGTGCTAAACACCCCACTCAATGGAACCAAGGCCGTTCACCTCTTGCGGGTCCCACCACTGCTCCTTCCACTATGTGACTCGCTGCCTCTGCTAGTCAACCCCCTGCCCAGGACCCCGGCATGAGCGCCTCCCGTCGGAAAACCACACCTTCGCCTCCACGATCCTCCACAGCGTCCACCAATGTGTCCCTGCGCAGTGTTCAGCTGTCTTTACAGCAGACGCTGGAGCGCAAGAGGAAATACAGTTCCACCCACCCACATGCCCAAGCCCTCAACGTCCACATCTCCAAATTGCTGAGCCTGGAGATGCTGCCCTATAGGCTGGTAAAGACCGAGGCCTTTCGCAATCTCATGGCGGTGGCTGCCCCTCGGTATTCGGTCCCCAGCCGCCACTATTTTTCCCGATGTGCCGTCCCAACCCTACACCAGCACGTGTCACAGAACATCATCCGTGCCCTGACCAACACTGTTTCTGAGAAGGTCCACCTATCCACGGACACGTGGACAAGTGCTGCCGGGCAGGGACACTATATATCACTGACGGCACATTGGGTTAACTTGGTGGAGGCTGGGACCGAGTATGACCCTGGGGCCGCTCATGTACTGCCCACACCAAGGATTGCGGGGCCTACCTCGGTCACGGTCTCTCAGACGTAGTATGCCTCCTCCTCCGACCCCTCCTCCTCCTCCACCTCCTCCTCCGAATTACCATCCGTGGGCACGGCGCCTTCAGTCGGTAGCTCTAGGCGCAGCAGCAGTGCCATGGGTAAGCGCCAGCAGGCGGTGCTCAAACTGCTGAGCTTAGGTGACAAAGGGCACACCGCCTAAGAGCTGTTACAGGGCATCAAGGCGCAGACCGATCTGTGGCTGGCACCGCTGAACCTCAAGCCAGGCATGGTTGTGTGTGACAACGGGCGTAACCTGGTGGCGGCTCTGCAACTCGGCAGACTGACACATGTGCCATGCCTGGCCCACGTGTTCAACCTAATAGTTCAGAGGTTCCTCAAGACATACCCCAATCTGTCTGATTTGCTCACCAAGGTGCGCCGCATCTGTGAGCATTTCCGCAAGTCGACCACAGATGCTGCCACTCTCTGGGCAGCGCAGCGCCGCCTACAACTGCCCGCTCACCGACTGTTGTGCGACGTGCCCACAAGATGGAATTCGACATTTAACATGTTATCCAGAGTTTACCAGCAGAGCACAGCGATTGTAGACTGCCAGATGTCAACTTCCACCAGAACTGGTAGTCAGGTCAGTCAGATTCCTCAAGTCTACAATGAGGAGTGGACGTGGATGTCTGATATCTGCCAGGTGTTGACCAACTTTGAGGAGTCAACACAGATGGTCAGCGGCGATGCCGCCATTATCAGCCTCACCATCCCGCTGCTTTGCCTGTTGAAAAATTCACTGCTCAGCATGAAGTCGGAAGCTTTGCGCTTGTCACAAGAGACGGTGGAGGAAGATACGTCGCTTGATAGCCAGAGCACCCTCCGGTCTGTTTCTCAGCGCATATCAGAGGAGGGGGATGAAGATGAGGAGGAAGAGGAGGAGAATGTTGGCGAGACAGAAGAGGGTACCAGTGCTCAGTCCTTCTTAACTCTTGAGTGTGTATGGGCTGAAGAGGAGGAGAAGGAGGAGGAAATGGAGAGTCAGGCCAGTGATGAGAGGGAATTCTTGCGTGTTGGGACTCTGGCGCACATGGCAGACTTCATGTTAGGCTGCCTATCCCCTGACCCTCGCGTTAGAAGCATTTTTTCAAACACTGATTACTGGGTGTTCACTCTCCTGGACCCACGGTACAAGCAGAACCTTTCCACTCTCATCCCTGTAGAGGAAAGGAGTATGAGAGTGAATCAATATCAACAGGCCCTGGTGCACAAGCTGAAACAATCCTTCCCATCTGACGCCGCTAGCGGCAGAGGGCATGGTTCTGTGGGCCAAGTAGCGGGAGAGAGGAGGCGAGCAGGCAGCTTGTCCAGCACTGGCAGGGGAACGCTCTCCAAGGCCTTTGCCAGTTTTATGTCACCCCAGCAAGACACTGTCACCTGTCCCCAGTCTAGGCAGAGTAGGGGTGAGCTTTACAGAAAGATGGTGAGGGAGTACCTAGCTGACCATACCAACGTCCGGACCGATCACTCTGCTCCATACAACTACTGGGTTTCAAAGCTGGACACGTGGCCTGAACTGGCGCTGTACGCCTTGGAGGTGCTGGCCTGCCCTGCCGCTAGCGTGTTGTCAGAGCGGGTATTCAGTGCAGCTGGTGGCGTCATCACCGATAAGCGTACACGCCTGTCAACTGACAGCGCTGACAGGCTGACGCTTATTAAAATGAACAAAGCCTGGATTTCACCGGAATTCAAATCTCCTCCGGGGGAAAGCAGCTAAAGATTAACATTACTTATGTATCCGATTCCTCTTCTCTACTCCTCCTACTCCTCCTCCTCCTTGTCGTCTTTGCCTAACGCTGACCCAAAAAGCAATTTTTTAGAGGGCCAACTGGCACTCTTTTACGACAATTTTTATGGAGGGCCCCCTACAGGCCCTCTCTCCAAACAATTTTTCCGGAGGTCCACCTACAGGCCCTCTCTGTAAACAATTTTTCCGGAGGTCCACCTACAGGCCCTCTCTTCAAACAATTTTTCCGGAGGACCACCTACAGGCCCTCTCTCTAAACAATTTTTCAGGAGGGCCACCTACAGGCCCTCTCTCCAAACAATTTTTCCGCAGTGTCAACTACAGACAGTGTAAAACAATGTTTCAGGAGCGTCAAACAGACAGTCCAAAACAATTTTTTAGGAGGCGCAAGTACCGACATTTAAAAAAAAAATTTTTTTTTGCTGGGGGTCGACTTTATGTACTCCGAAAAGAAAAAAATTTTTGGAGCCTCAACAAAAGCCATTTCACTGCATTCTCAGTCGGACAAAGTCATTGGTGGTGTAACCGCCATGCTGCGTCAGGCTAAATTTTTGGGTGGCTCACCTGCTACCTCATCTAACTTGGTCACTTGTTGGTGTCACCGCCATGCTGTGTCAGGCTTATGCCTGCATCGTGTGGCTGGGGATAGGAGAGCAGTGCCAGCATGGGTGATGGACCTGTGTTGCACCTAGTTGGGTGCTTCCCTAACATGTGATGGGCATGTGCATCGCCTTTCTTGGTCTGGGTGAGCATAATTGCCATGAGGGTAACCACCAGGCTGTTGCAGGAGAATTTGGGGTAATGGTGGGATTAGGCAGCCTCAGAGGCATCCATGCATGCTGCCCCTGCTGTTTCCTGTCCATTTCCGTGGTGTTTCCATCATTTTCTGAGGTTTCCAGGTTTTCACCCAGCCTTCCCTAGGCAGAGCCTTGGTCCCCTGCAAAAAATGCTCGAGTCTCCCATTGACTTTAATGGGGTTCGTTACTCGAAACGAGCACCTGAGCATCGGGAAAAGTTTGTCTCGAATAACGAGCACCCGAGCATTTTAGTGCTCGCTCTTCTCTAGCCATTATATAATCTTTGGTAATTTGTATATTGTTTCTTTTGTGCTACAGTTTGATAAAGGCTGAAAGTTGGCTGAAACGTCACGATTATTATGCACAGCCACTCTGAAAATAAAAAGCCAATTGCAATTAATTATCTTGTGCTGGAGTTTCTTCTTCTGCTGATAACATGGGTTGGGAACCTGACTCACAGCACCAAAGCTTCAGCAGTGTGCCACAAAGTTTTCTATCACTCAAATATAATACAGCAGGGGCGTACACAAAATCTCAGACGGCCCGAGATGACGTCAGCCGGCGTGATGATGTCATACGTCACCGCGCACAGGATTTCGTCTGAGATCTTAAATAAAGATAGTGGTACCCGGCTGTCGCGAGGAAATGGAGGTGGTAAGTATGTTTTTTTTTAACACTATTTCAAGTTAAATGGATTAGTAACTACGAAGCACGAGGAAATTCGGCTTTGCGGCAAATCAAATTTATCCTGAAATTCGGATCGAAGTCCACGCTCATCTCTAGTATTGACGCTCAACTGTAATACAGCATGGGTGTACACAGATCTCAAAGGGCCCCATGGCAAACCTTAATATGGGGCCCCTGAACCTAGTTTCCCAGTGTACGTGCCTCAATCACTCCCAGGTTATGTAGACCCATATTTCTAACAACATTTAATTTTTTAACATTTAATTTTTTTTAATCAAGCGGGAGACTTGCGCAAGATTTGTGATGACGTCATGTGTCACCGCTGAATCTTCAATTAAGATGGCCATGGCAGACGTGCAAATGGATGAATTGAGTATGACATTTTTATTTTTTTTTACTGCCATTTTAAGGAAAATTGATTTGTTTCCACAAAGCACGAGGAGATTTGGCTTCACCGCAAATCAAATTTTCCCTGAAATTCGGATCGAAGTCCACTTTGTGAACTTCGATTCGCTCAACACTATTGATGACCTATCCTCAGGAACTCCTCCAACTGAAAAGTTGGGTGTGCAAAATTATTCGGCCCATTTACTTTCAGTTCAGAAAACTCACTCCAGAAGTTGATTGAGGATCTCTGAATGATCCAATGTTGTCCTAAATGACTGATGAAGAGAAATAGAATCCACCTGTGTGTAATCAAGTCTCCGTATAAATGCACCTGCTCTGTTATAGTCTCAGGGTTCTGCATCATGAAGACCAAGGAACACACCAGGCAGGTCCGTGATACTGTTGTGGAGAAGTTTAAAGCCGGATTTGGATACCAAAAGATTTCCTAAGCTTTAAACATCCCAAGGAGCACTGTGCAAGCGATCATATTGAAATGGAAGGAGTATCAGACCACAGCAAATCTACCAAGACCCGGCCGTCCCTCTAAACTTTCATCTCAAACAAGGAGAAGACTGATCAGAGATGCAGCCAAGAGGCCCATGATCACTCTGGATGAACTGCAGAGATCTACAGCTGAGGTGGGAGAGTCTGTCTATAGGACAACAATCAGTCCAACACTTCACAATCTGGCTTTTATGGAAGAGTGGCAAGAAGAAAGCCATTTGTCAAATATATCCATAAAAAGTCTTGTTTACAGTTTGCCACAAGCCACCTGGGAGACACCAAACATGTGGAAGAAGGGGCTCTGCTCAGATGAAACCAAAATCCAACTTTTTGGAAACAATGCAAAACGATATGTTTGGTATAAAAGCAACACAGCTCATCACCCTGAACACACCATCCCCACTGTCAGACATGGTTGTGGCAGCATCATGGTTTGGGCCTGCTTTTCATCAGCAGGGACAGGGAAGATGGTTAAAATTGATGGGAAGATGGATGGAGCCAAATACAGGACCATTCTGGATGAAAACCTGTTGGAGTCTGCAAAAGACCTGACTAGGACGGAGATTTATCTTACAACAAGACAATGATCCCAAACATAAAGCAAAATCTACAATGGAATGGTTCAAAAATAAAGGTATCCAGGTCTTAGAATGGCCAAGTCAAAGTCCAGACCTGAATCCAATTGAGAATATGTGGAAAGAGCTGAAAACTGCTGTTCACAAACGCTCTCCATCCAACCTCAAAGAGCTCCAGCTGTTTTGCAAGGAAGAATGGGCAAGAATTATAGTCTCTAGATGTGCAAAACTGATAGAGACATACCCCAAGAGACCGCAGCTGTAATCGCAGCAAAAGGTGGCGCAACAAAGTATTAATGCAAGGGGGCTGAATAATTTTGCACGCCCCACTTTTCAGTTTTATTATTACAAAAAAAGTTTAAATGATCCAATAAATTTCGTTCCACTTCACAATTGTGACCCAATTGTTGCTGATTCTTCACCAAAAATGTAAAATGTTATATCTTTTTGTTTGAAGCCTGAAATGTGGCAAAACGTTGAAAAGTTCCAGGGGGGCGAATACTTTCACAAGGCACTGTACATCTGACAGCAATGGCTGGGATTGTACATATCTCCAGTCCTTGCTTCTTAACATCTTAGATGATGCAGTCATTAGTGACCATGGCAGCTAAGTATTGTTACAGAGAGAGGGAGCTCCCTCGGTAAGCCCACTGGAACCCTCACAAAGGGATTCTGAGGTGCCTATGTGTTTTCAGCTCGGGACATATCAAAGACCACCCAGCTCTGCAATGTACATAAGTTTGTTAGGCCCTGCCTAAGGCAGAACCTAATAGTCTGCCTGTCAGCGTAAGACCTCATGCACACAAACATATTTTATTTCCGTGTCAGTTCCGTTTTTCTTGCGGACCGTATGTGGAAACATTCATTTCAATGGGGTCGAAAAAAAAATGGAAGGTACTCCGTGTGCATTCAGCTTCCATATCTCTGTATTTCCGTTCCGCAAAAAAATAGAACATGTCCTATTATTGTCCGCATCACAGACAAGGATAGCACTGTTCTATTAGGGGCCAGCTGTTACATTTCACAAAATACGGAATGCACACGAATGTCATCCATATTTTTTGTGGATCTGTTTTTTGCAGACCACAAATTACATAATGTCGTGTGCATGAGCCCTAATACTGACAGGCATGATACACTACAATTCAGGAGTATTGCACTGTATTATGTAAGCAATCAAGGAAGCACATGGTAAAGTCTCCTAGTGGGACTACAAAAAAATAAAAAATAAAAAAAGTTCAATAAAATTTACAGAAAAAAAATCAAACTGAAAAAAAGACTTGTTTTTATTACACAATTCTATATAAAAGAAGGAAAAAATTTAAAATAATTGTCATCTGCAATTGTCATCTGTAATATCATTAAAATTAACACGTTATCTGCCATGCATCGTGAAATAAAAACAAAAACAAAAAATAATAATGAAGAATTGTTGTTTTTGTACATCCCCCCAAAAAAGGAATAGACATTAATCCATGTGTCATATCTGTCCTAAAACAGTGGCGATGAAAACTACTGTACAGCTTGTCCTGCAAAAAAAAGCTGTGTGGGTGGAAAAAGTAAATGATTTGGTTCTTGGAAAATGCACAAAAACAAATTATTTAAAGAAAAGTAGTAAAACATGAGAAGGGGTTAAAGTAAAAGTGAAGTTCTCTTAATGAGGTCGCTGGAAAGCTCTTAGGGCGCTGACTTTAAAATAGGAAAAAAGTGGAGCTAGGATCCTTTATTCCTGCTCAGACGATGTACTGACGCCACAGCTATTGTCAGGAGGACCCAGGAGAACGCTTCACTGTTTTGTGCCTATTCCCTATGGGAGAAATTAGTTCATGTTCACACACGGTCCTATTGTTTCTCCCTCTAAGCAGCACCCGAGGTGTCTGCTCGCTGTTCTCCATCCATCCTTCCATTTAAAGGGACGCTCAACCTTTAGTTAACGTTAGTTATGATTAAAACAAGATGTACGTCAATCAGAGAAAGGGCAGCGACACGGAAGAGAAGAATCCTGGTAGATACGGGGAAGAGGGACACACCCCCCTCTAATGCAAGAAACAAATAGACATTTAGGCAAGGGCTACACGGCGGGATCGCTGAGCATAGAAATTAATGGGATCGCTGCAGCAGTTGAAAGAAATCCAACATGGCTGACAGGTGTGCCGCAAACAGTGTCGCTGTATAGCCCTTGCCTTAACGTATTTTGCTACTGATGCCTTCATGATAGGCCATTAATATCTGATTGGTGGGGATACACCCCTACCAATCAACTGTTCTGCAGTAGCTCTGGCGCCAGAAGCCAGTGCCGAAACCATACAATGGCGCCATCCACTCTGTAATGGACGGACCTGGTTACCGCAGCACTGCTCCAATAGAAGTGAATGGCAACCAGCTCTGACCACTACACAGGAAACAGCTATTTATTTCCAGTGCCAGAGCTACTCAGGCATGGGGTGCGGGGTGTTGTACCCCTGCCAAACAGATACCCAATGTATGGAATAAAATATCAGAAAAAAACAAAAAAAGGTAATAAATAAGTATATATCACACAGGAGCTGGAGTTTACATTCAATGACTTTACGGCTTCATTTTCAGGACTGTGTTATAATGTCCTGTCTATGGCCTTCTACATCACTAGATAGACTCTGCTCTCACACCGCCACATAACAGCTCAGAACGAAGCTTCCGGTAATACATGTACAGTGATGTGACGCTTTCTTCCACCTTGTTTGCATGAGCAGAGGTGACGCTCACCAGTTTTCACGGTCTGCCAGCCTAAGGAGAACGGGCTGCGGGCCTGCAGGTTGTAATAGAGGATGGGACTGTGGTTGTCAGCGCCCGGGCTCCAGGACAAGGTGGCTGTACTTTCCGTAATTTCTTCCACAATCACCACCCCGGGTGAACCAGGCGGACCTGTAAGATAAATCACTGGGATGAAATATAATAATAATAATAATAATAATAATAATAATACATCTATCTATCTATCTATCTATCTATCTATCTATCTATCTATCTATCTATCTATCACTGCAAGAGAGTCAGCATTTAACCCATTCCCAATGCATTTTCTTTTCATGTTTTAACCCCTGCCTTTCTGGAGCCATAACATTTTGTTTTTTTCATTCACATAGCTGTATGATGGCTTGATTTTTCATGGGACAAGTTTTACTTTCTAATGGCACTACTACTACTTAATACAGCATACGATGTAGTGAGAAAGTGGAAAAAAATTCAAAATGGATTGGAATTGGAAAAAAACCCACAATTGTGCCACAGTTCTATGGTTTTCGTTTTTACAGTGTTCCCTATGTGGTAAAACTGACCTATTACTTTCTTTCTCCAAGTCAGTATGATTACAGTGATAACATATTTATAGTTTTTTTTGTTTGTTTTAATGCTTTAAAAAGAAATACAATCTTTGAAAAAAAGAAAAATATTTGCATCTACTTATTCTGACCCCAACGTTTTTATATTTGTCTATGATTTGAATTAATATATTGTTTTACATTTTCACTTTTTTTTTTACACTTTTTTTTTAAGTCCCTCTAGGGGATTAATTAACGTGCAACTGTCTGATTGCTTCTCCCATAGACTACAATGATTTAACACTGAAGCCTATGGGAGATTCAGCACACTCCTATCAAACTCTGCCATGGGCAGGGCCAGATAGAAACTTCACTATGACAGACCTTAGAGCCTTAAAGTCCCGAATTGAGCCGTTCATGTAGCAAGGGGTTAAAGGGAACCTGTCAGGATAACAACTTCCGTCACATCCAAAATGGATAATGTAGACCAAAAATTGCCCAAACCCACTATCCCTACCTATTTGAACAGTCACCCTAGGCTGCAACATCTGGACGACAGTCCCTATACTGCAATACGTGGAGGGGCAACACACAAACAGGGAAAAACAGACAAACACTAAAAGAGTAGTCATACAGAAAAAAGGTAAAATGCCAGTAGGATAAAGGCCAGAGACAAACGAGAAAACCAAAATACGCCAAAAAGTCAGAAGCAGGAGATCAATACAATGCCAAAATGTCAGAAGTCAAAAACATAGTCACAGTACCAAATCCAGAAATCCAAGCCAAAGGAGTCTTTAATACATGCAAGGGAACAGTAGGAGGAGCCAGAGGACAAGAAATTCACTGGCAGGTGCTGGCATTCTATACTGAAGAAAGGCAGCTCACCCTGTGCTTGCACACCAGGTGGAGCTTCTGGCCACACGCCCTAATACTCGGAGCCCCGGTACACCTGCTCATTAGCCCAGCTTGAAAATAAGCTAATCACAGGTTATCTTAATGCTTTGACCATGAGCACTCAGCTGTAATCTTTGGGGAACAGAAGTGGCAAAATAATTTTTTTTCACTGCAGCACCACCGCAGGATAAACTAAGAATTACACAATTCTCACTGAAATCAGTACAATGCATGGATGTGTTGGGTTCTCCAGAGCCACTCTTCTCTCTAGATAATTGATGGAGATGCCTTCGTGGGGGAACCACTCACTATTAGGGCCTTCAAAACCTGTCACGGGAGGCCGGCGACGCGCTCCCTCCGCGCAGCGCCGCCGGACCTCTCCGCCCCCCTAGAGACGAGCAGTAGGGAATTGAAGTGCTGGTCTGGTCAGCCAGCACTTCATCAGTTAATTTGTCTGTTGGGTTTTTAGCCATGTGGTGCTGATCACACCACATGGCTACTTTGCATTGTTTTGACAGCTTGCTCCGCCTCAGGTCATGTGATGCTGGCCACATCACATGATCCTGGGCGGGCTATTTAAAGATGGCAACTGCCCTTTCACATTGCCTGTTATTAGTTTTTCTGGTGCAGTGCTTGCGTTTGTTCCCTGAGAGATATTCTGGTTTTCCTGACTCCCGGCTTTCTGACCTCGACTTCGATTTTGCCTCCTCCTCTAGTTTTGACGTTCCCTCCAGGTTTGACTCAGCTTGTTGACAATTCTCTTATTGTGTTTGTATTGTTCTGTGTTGTTCGTCTCGTGTTTCCCTTCCCTGCCTTCACTTATACAGTATAGGAACTGTCGCCCAGTTACGGTTTGGCTACCTAGGGCCTATACTGTAAGTAGGTAGGGTCAGAGGTGGGGTACAGACAGGGCTCACTATTCCCTGTGTTCCTGTCCTGACAAAATAACAGGCCCGTACCATATGGAGCAGTTGCGAGCACTCACGGACCAGGTACAGGGCATGACGCAAGTATCCAAGACCTGGCCGAGAGGCTCCAACACCAGGAACAGCTGCAGACTGCGCCTACAGCTGTTTCTGCCGTTCCTAACTCAACTTTGGAACCCCATGTTAAACTCCCCGATCGATTTTTTGGGGACCGTAAGGCTTTTCACTCTTTTAAGGAGAGCTGTAAACTTTACTTTAGGCTGCGTCCGCACTCCTCGGGACCCGAGCAGCAGCAAGTCATGATTATTATTTCCCTGCTGCAGGGTGATCCGCAGGAGTGGGCCTTTTCTTTACCGCCTGACTCTCCCTGTCTGCTGTCTGTGGAAACCTTTTTCCAGGCTTTAGGACTTTTGTATGAGGAACCTGACTTGGCCGCTGTTGCAGAGACTCAGCTTAGAGACAGCCAACAGGGGAACCGTCCAGTGGAGGACTACTGTGCTGAGTTTAGAAAATGGTGTGTGTCCTCCAATTGGAATGACCCAGCGTTGAGAAGTCAGTTCAGGGTGGGGCTTTCAGATCACCTTAAGGATTTACTTGTTAGTTATCCCACCCCTGAATCCTTAGAGGCGACTATGACTCTAGCTATCAAGTTAGACCGTCGGTTTAGAGAGAGACTGAGGGAACGTTCAACTACCCCCCAAGTGGTCGTTTTTCCAGAAGTTTCTTTCCAGACTCCTACTCCAGTCCAGGCCCAGGAGGAGCCTATGCAGTTGGGTGTTACCTTGAGGGATCAGAGACGCCTGAAGGGAGCCTGTTTTTATTGCGGTGAGACGAACCACTGGCTTCAGCAATGTCCTAAGCTTCCCCCATCAAGGAGGTCTCCCTCTGGAAACAAGGTACTCCCTGCGGTGGTAAGAAGGAAAATTTTGTTACCGGTTGCCATTTCTTTTGATCGGATCTGGGGGTCTGGGAGAGCTTTCATTGATTCTGGATCTGCATGCAACTTTATAGATTTTGATTTTGTGCAATCCTTGGGAGTCCCTCTTATTCCTCTCAAGGAGGTAACCCAAATTATTGCACTTGACTCCACCCCTCTTAATTGTGGAGGAGCGGAGTTTTGTACTCCTGAAGTAACTCTTACTGTTGGAATTTATCATGTAGAGATCTGTTCCTTTTTGGTGTTAAAGAATTTACCTGCTGACCTCGTTCTAGGTCTACCTTGGTTGCAGGATCATAATCCTGTAATCAATTGGTCATCAGGTGAATTAGAGAAATGGGGGCCTAACTGTAATGTCTGTTGCAAATCAGTGTTGCAGTTGGGGGTTACTAATGAGTCTGTAATCTTGCCAGGGTATATCAGGGATTTTATTGATGTATTTACTATGTCTGAAACAGATTTTCTTCCTCCCCACCGCCAGTATGATTGTACCATCGACATTATTGAAGGATCCAGATACCCCAAGGGCCGTATATACAACCTCTCTACTCCAGAGCGTCAGTCCATGAGAGAATACCTCAAGGAGAGTCTGGACAAGGGTCATATCCGGCCTTCGGCTTCTCCCATGGGTGCTGGTTTCTTCTTTGTCAGTAAGAAGGATGGAGGTTTGAGACCTTGTATTGACTATAGGGAACTTAACAAGATCACAGTTAAGAACAGGTATCCCTTACCCCTTATTCCTGACTTGTTGAACCAGGTCCAAGGTGCTTGCTGGTTCTCTAAATTGGATCTGAAAGGGGCTTACAACCTTATTAGAATCAGAGAGGGTGACGAGTGGAAGACTGCCTTCAACACCCCGGAGGGACATTATGAGTATTTAGTAATGCCTTTCGGGTTGAGTAATGCACCTGCAGTTTTCCAGAACTTCGTAAACAACATTTTCAGACCTTTTATTGGGAGGTTCATGATCGTCTACATTGACGATATTCTCATTTTTTCCGCTGACTGGGAGTCTCACGTTGCTCACACTAGACAGGTGTTAGAGGTCTTACGTGAGAACAAATTGTTTGTAAAGAAGGAGAAGTGCATATTTGGTGCCCAAGAGGTGGCCTTTTTGGGGTATATTCTTACTCCTTGCGCTTTCAAGATGGACCCAACTAAGGTGCAAGCTATTTTGGATTGGGTGCGACCGTCTTCTCTGAAGGCGCTCCAACGTTTCCTAGGCTTCGCTAATTTCTACCGAAAATTTATAAAAAAATTTTCGGTAGTAGTTAAACCTATCACGGATCTAACTCGTAAAGGAGCTGATCTGGTGAATTGGTCCCCGGCTGCCATAAAGGCTTTTGAAGATCTTAAGATTTGTTTTACGAATGCTCCCATACTGATTCAGCCTGATCAGAATAAGCCTTTTGTGGTTGAAGTGGATGCATCTGAGGACGGTGTTGGGGCTGTACTATCTCAGGGCTCTTCAACCTTAACCAACCTCAGGCCATGCGCCTTCTTCTCTCGCAAATTTTCTCCGGCTGAGAGAAATTATGATATAGGCAATAGGGAACTGTTGGCCATTAAGTGGGCATTCGACGAATGGCGGCATTTTTGGAGGGGGCATTGCATCGTATCACGGTCCTCACGGACCATAAGAATCTTATGTTCCTTGAATCTGCCAAGAGGTTAAATCCCAGACAGGCAAGGTGGGCTTTGTTTTTTACCCATTTTGATTTCTGTGTTACCTTTAGGCCCGGAAGCAAGAATGTTAAGGCTGATGCCTTGTCACGGAGCTTTCAGGCATGTCAACCTCCTGAGGCCCCCCCTGAGCCTATTTTGCCAGCCGACATCTTCGTAGCTGCCACCTCACCTGTCTTAACCGAGGAAATCTTGGCTCGACAACATCTTGCTCCCACTGATACCCCCTTTGATAAATTGTTTGTGCCTGCACCATTGCGTTTGCGACTTCTGGGTGAGTGTCATGATTCTGTTTTGTGTGGACATCCTGGGGTCAATGCCAGCAAGGATTTGATTTGCAGGAATTTTTGGTGGCCTTCGATTTCCAGAGATGTTCAGGCTTTTGTGTCCGCATGTAACATTTGTGCCCGGTCAAAAACTCCCAAGACACGGCCTATGGGCGAGTTACATCCATTGCCCATACCTGGTAGACCATGGTCCCACCTGTCCATGGACTTTATCACCAATCTGCCATGCTCTGAGGGTAAGACCGTGATCTTGGTTGTGGTGGATAGATTTAGCAAGATGTGTCATCTTATTCCTTTAAACAAATTACCATCTGCAAAGGTTCTGGCTTCTGTGTTTATTGATCACATCATCAAACTTCATGGAGCCCCTGAAAATATCGTGTCAGACAGGGGTGTACAGTTTGTGTCCAGGTTTTGGAAGGCCTTCTGTCAAAAAATAGGTATTTCTCTGTCCTTCTCATCGGCCTTCCATCCTGAGTCCAATCGTCAGACCGAGCGTACCAATCAATCCGTTGAACAGTTTCTTAGGTGCTATGTTTCTGACAACCAACATCAGTGGTCCAGGTTTTTATCTCTGGCTGAGTTTGCCTTGAATAATCGCGTTAATTCTTCCTCTGGGATGTCGCCGTTCTTTTGCAACATGGGTTTCCATCCTCGTTTTGGTTCTTTTTCGTCATCCAATTCTGTGGTCCCAGAGGTCAATAGTGTCTCCCAGGAACTGTGCACAGTTTGGGCACAGGTTCAGTCGAACCTGGAAAGAGCCCAACTTATCCATAAGACTAAGGCAAATAGGAGACGTTCTAAGGGGGTTGAGTTCAAGGTGGGGGACAAGGTATGGTTATCCTCTAAGAATCTGCATATGAAGGTACCCTCTTATAAGTTTGCGCCTCGTTTTATAGGTCCATATGAGATCATCAAGGTGATCAACCCGGTATCGTTTAAATTACGCTTGCCTGATTCCTTTCGTATACATGATGTCTTCCATAAGTCTTTGTTGAAGAGGTTCGTTGCTCCCGTGTGTCCTGAGGAACAGCCTTCACCTCCGGTTGAGATGGCAGGACAGATGGAGCATGAGATAGCTGACATCATTGATGTGAGGAAAGTCCGGAACTCCTTTCAATATCTTGTGCATTGGAGGGGGTTTGGTCTGGAGGATAGGTCATGGGTCCCGTTGAGCAGGATGCATGCGGATACTCTTATCCGGGAGTTTCATCTGCAGCATCCTGAGAAACCGGCTCCCCCTGGAAAGGGTCCGGTGGCCCCTCGTGAAGAGGGGGGTACTGTCACGGGAGGCCGGCGACGCGCTCCCTCCGCGCAGCGCCGCCGGACCTCTCTGCCCCCCTAGAGACGAGCAGTAGGGAATTGAAGTGCTGGTCTGGTCAGCCAGCACTTCATCAGTTAATTTGTCTGTTGGGTTTTTAGCCATGTGGTGCTGATCACACCACATGGCTACTTTGCATTGTTTTGACAGCTTGCTCCTCCTCAGGTCATGTGATGCTGGCCACATCACATGATCCTGGGCGGGCTATTTAAAGATGGCAACTGCCCTTTCACATTGCCTGTTATTAGTTTTTCTGGTGCAGTGCTTGCGTTTGTTCCCTGAGAGATATTCTGGTTTTCCTGACTCCCGGCTTTCTGACCTCGACTTCGATTTTGCCTCCTCCTCTAGTTTTGACGTTCCCTCCAGGTTTGACTCAGCTTGTTGACAATTCTCTTATTGTGTTTGTATTGTTCTGTGTTGTTCGTCTCGTGTTTCCCTTCCCTGCCTTCACTTATACAGTATAGGAACTGTCGCCCAGTTACGGTTTGGCTACCTAGGGCCTATACTGTAAGTAGGTAGGGTCAGAGGTGGGGTACAGACAGGGCTCACTATTCCCTGTGTTCCTGTCCTGACAAAACCACTATGTAATTTAAAGGGGTTATGCCAAAATCAGACATCATATAGTACATGACAACCTCTTTCTAACAAAGCTAGAACCAAACCAGTCCTGCACGTCACATGGATCCAGAGATCTCCTCATTCATTGCTGGCAATTCATTTATATCAAGCTGGCAGATCAAGGGGAGTGTCTTTTCTGCTGCAGGTAAGGGGGCGTGTCTCAGCTCTGCCTATCACAGCTCAGGGGGCAGTTGAAGGATGAAACTGAGCATGTGTGGCCTACTCAGTGAGCAGGTCAAATAAATAATAAAAAAAAAACAGCAGATGGTGCTATACAGATAGGTTTTATTGAATAGCTCAGCGGCTATGCAAAATTTTTAATTACATGCAATGTAATTACATGTAAAAAAGTATTCAGATGCAGGTGCTGGTTTGAAAACTGTAGAATATCTTTCGTGGGACAACCCCTTTAAGAAAACCAGTCGCTTGAGCTTGGAATGGCCCATATAGTCACTCTGTTTGGTCTCCCTGTTCCACAAGGCCAGAACAGCCACAGGTCTCTTCATGTAATTCTATACCAAAAACTTTAACAACGGGAAGCCAAGAGACAAATGTGATTCATTGCGGAGACCTCAGTTGTATTACATGTTGACAATCGAATTTCACAGCACTTGAGATATAGAAAGAAAAGGTTGGATCACAGGCAAAGTCTTTATGCTGTAAAAGCACTTTGGAAGGCTGAGATGTGGCAATGTATCAAGCAGTAGTCACCAGTGAAGAATCTGTGACAGGCAGCCAGGACCCGCTATGCAGATGTCATTCCTCTCATTGCTATATCATTACATTTTATGCCGGGTGGTAATCACTCATACTGTCAGCCGGATGGTTAGGCTGGAGAATCCTTTCTTCCCAGGGGCTACATTACTCCTCAGAATCACTCTCCAGCAATAGGAGAATAACCACTTGGGGGAGAAAAAAAATGAATGCAGAACCTTGTAAAATCATCTAAGAAGACATCCCCGAACGTTCCCCAATGACTTCAATGACTGTAGGATCTTTTTTAAAGATCTTTTGACATTGTCAAGGAAAAGTTAGACATCATTATGAGATCTATATGAGAAATGGCCACTTTTATATCACTTTCTGCTCCTGACTGCGTATTATGTATTGTTTCGGATTAGTGTTGAGAAAATTGAAGTCCACAAAGTGGACTTGTTCCGAATTTCAGGGAAAATTTGGTTAGTTGCAAAGCTGAATTTCCTTGTACTTCATGGTAGTGAATCGATTTTCCCTGAATGGTGGTAAAAAAAAAACAAAAAATGTATACTTATCTCTTCCATTTGCTCACAATGGGCTGCCCGCCATCTTGATTGAAGATCTCGCATGACCTCCTGTGCGCGGTGACGTCATGATGACGTCATCACGGGCCTTGCCAGATTTAGTGCTAGATGTTCAATCAAGATGGCGGCAGTCAGCTTTACGCGAGGAAATAGATGAGGTAAATATGATTTCATTTATTTCTTTTTTTAAATTTTACACTCTATTACTGTCAGATGCTGCAATCAGCTATGAATGTGGCATCTAAGGAGTTTAATGATGGGGGGGCAGCGCAATTGTCACTCCCTGTCATTGCACCCACTGCTTACAAAGAAAAGCAAAATTTTTGTAAAATTTGGCAAAGCAACCAAATCGAATTTTTGAATATTTCACTCATCTCTATTTCTGATATATAAATTAGCTTTCTTCTTGATTCCTGTTTTGCTGCTTTTTTGTTTGGTGCAGCCCCCAGCTGTAAACAGTTGCCGTGATGGTTTTCTGCGCCAAGGCACGTTCCACCCACTTTATTCTACTGCGCAGCCTCTATGGATGTGTACTGCGCATGCCCCAGTCTACTGCTGCTCTGACTCTTCCTGTGCAGTCATCTGCGCATGCGCCGGACACTTGGGTCAGCATGGGGTCAGGTTAGCACAATAGAACAGGAGACGGACAGGAGACTGCATATGAATAAGTAGAGCAGGAGTAGACTGGACAAGTGCAGGACGTCTGTGCAGTGCAAGTGATGACGCAAGGCTGGATGCACGTGCAGGACTCTTCCATAGAGTCGAAGGAAGTACGAGAGCGCACACTGATAAATGGATGGGTAGGTGAAGCTAGCAATCCAGTGTACGACATCATAAGAATGTAGTGGGGTACCGAAAACCAGCATAGCCACTGATTACAACTGGGACTGAGCTAAAAAAAAAAACAAGCTGCAAAACAGGAATCAAGAACAAAAGTAATGTGTACATCAGAAACAATACATAACATATAGCAAGGAACAGAAAATTATACAAAAGTAGTCAACCCCTTTAATCACATGAAGTCAGCCCTTAAAGTGAATGTCCATCTTTTAAAATCATATTAAACTCCAACTGCAGTGGCCACTAGGGGGAGCTGAGGAGCTTGTATAAACAGTATACAGTTAACTCATAGGCACCACCTAGTGATGGCTGAAGTCCTAAAGAACTTTATCAATGAAAGAGGTTGTCCAAAAACATGGATAGGGAGAAGGTATCTGATCCGTGGAAGTTGAACCACTGGAACCACCACCAATCAAGAGAAAGAGGTTCCTGAGCTGCCAGAATGAATGGAAAAGCAGCGTGTCACCAGTTCTTTCATGTCTATGGGACTTCCAGAGATAGCCAAGTACAGCAGTCCCATAGAGAATAAATGGAAGTAGACCCTTTTTTTTTTAAATCCTGGATGACCCCTTTAATTGGAAGTAGACACTTTGAGGGGCATTTGCTACTCTATTTATGCCACAATAGGGCCATATATACAGTAGGTCACAACCCCTTGGGGGAGGAAAAAAACTTTTCCCTGCTCAAGCCACTTTTCCAAAATGGTCCATAAAAGTGGGCATGGAATGGGCCGGGAAGCGGTCAGACCAGAAGGCCCGACTCATTTGTTATTTTCCATGCCTGCACCTCTATATAACTTTGGCTCTTCCTCCGGCAGCGCAAAGGGAGTCTTAATAAACGTCCCCCCTTTTTTTTTTTTTTTTTAAATCCTGGGCGACCTCTTTCATCATGATTTAGTAATTAAATGTTCTCCGTGTCCCCGTTTGAGTAATGTAGTTACCTGACTTACTAACGAGTAGAGGAGTGGTGACAATTTTTCTGTTCACATTTCTTGCCCAAAAAAATGGTTGTCAATGTTCAAACACATTCAACCTTCGACCAAAATTTCTTGTCTCTACCGCCCCCTAGGCCAAAGAATGGGGTGAAAAATAGTCTCATCTGAAATGAATTGCCGAGAAATGTTTGAGTTGTCCGTAAAAAAATTCTCCAATATTAATCCAAATATTTGACGGCCTGATGACATATTTTGATTTCTCCGACCCTGAGTTCTATCATTTGCATTTTGCTCTCAACCACTTTAAAAAAAAAAAAAAAAAAAGACTTCTTCCCTCCGCACAATAGGCTCAGCTATAAAAAGTACGGGGACGCTTGGAAATTCCGTGCGGCCGTATCGGGTATCTGTCAGCGCCTTCTCCGTTGTGATTGCCTGTGTACGGTACTTATCTTCATTACGTACCTTTAAATTGCATTCCCTTCTGTTTTCTACTGAGAAATTGCAATTTATGATTAAAACCTCCATCCATGGAGAAGGGCTGCGGACTGTTTGCCGGCGAGATTGAAATAATGCAATGCCTTTTATGATAATGCATCATCATCAGAACAGAAAATAGATGTAAGTGCATCTGATTTTCTGGTAAATCAAGCAAGACGTTTAGCCATGATAACACAGGCCTGCAGAGCTGCGCTCAGGCAGCTGAGCAGAAGCTTATGGCGCGGTGAATGGGTCGCGTTTTGAAGATTAACGTGCGTTCTGGCAGAGGGAACATGGGCTAAGCATTATTTCCTCGCTGACTTACCATTCTGCTTTCTTTTTAGTGTTACTCTGTTGCTAAGAGTCCCCACATCTAAATTAATGAGCCGCTCGTTTCCTTATATTTTATTATGTTACTGCAGAAATCTGCTTTTTGTTTTGGGAGGATGGGCGTGCCAATGGTAGTGCCCTTCCTGAGGCAAAGACTCTGCAGTAGGAGCCACTGTACCAGAAAGCCCAACTTGCATCTTCCCAGACAAGTCCTCTGCTCTCAGCTGAGGCCAAAGAAGAAGGGGAAACCCGAGGAAACGGTTCAAGGATACCCTCAAGAAGAACCTTAAAGGGGTTATGCCATAATTGATGTAAGAAATGAAAATCATACATCATCTAGGACATGACAATCGGTTTGTAATAAAGCTAGAACCAGCCCTGTAGCTCAAATAGGTCCGGAGAGCTCCAACTTTACTGCTCCAATTGCTTTGCTAGATTATATTAGGCCTGGCAGCTCAGGTGGTGTGCCCTTTCTGATGCAGCTCGCTAGCTGTAACTGCCACAGGTTGTAACAGAACATGTGGCTGGTGGCAGTTGGAGATTTAAACTGAGCGTGTGCGACCACCTCATGGACAAAGAAATAAGGAAAAGAACAAAATGCAGGTGACGCTACCCCAGAGTGGGCACTACCATACATTCACCCTACTACTGTCCCTTATAGGCTGACTAATAATTTCATGTATGTATTTATTCCAGGTCCTTTGATATTGTGTCTTAATAAAATGGCTATGTAACTTACGTCTTGTTATTACAGACACTGTGCCTGGTTATCCAGCAAGTGGCAGTGTATCTGGCAGAGAGCGATCGTTAGATAGAATGGAACGTACCATGCCATTTTCCTCCCTTTTGGGCAGAAGTGGGCTAATCCTGCTTCCGACCAAGGGAGGAGTTGCAGGAAGCTATAGCCAGTTGATAGTTGGAAGTTGGAGAGAGAAGAGACATGGTGCAGTGAGTGGAGCACCCCAACTCCTTGCTGTTTATAGACAGAGTATTACAAGGGGGCAACATTCAAAGGCACCCCACTTAAAGGTACCAGAACTGTCATGGAGTCCAGCTACGACTAAATCCAGAGATTATCACAGCAGAGAAAGAGAAAGCAAGGTATCCATGTTTGCCTGCCAGTTTACCCCAAAACCTGCTGGAGCCAGAGAAAGACCACATATTGTCTGGATGCAAGTTTATTTAAGTAAAGCTGTGTAAAGTCTGGACTTGGCTTATTCTCCACTAGCTACAACTCTCCACTTTGCTGTCTAGCCTAATCCCGGGGAGTGACAGTATCCAGGTAGGAGCACCGTGACACACCAATCTAATAAGGCAGCATCACCACTCGGCATTCCTAAGTCCTGGGGGGCGGCGAGCTGTACTATACAGATACATTTTATTGAATAGCTCACTGGCTATACTTAATTTTTAATTATAGGCAATTGTAAAAGTATTCAGATCCAGGTCCTGGATTGAAAAATGCAGAATATTATAATAATATATAAAATCCCTTTAAATGAGATTTCTGGCAGTAGAATACTACTAATGATCATTATGCTATTGGTGGGGTCTAACACCTGGCACCCCCCTCAATCAGCTGTGTAAACAGCCTGCAGTACTCCGTTGAGCAGATTTAATAATTCTGTAGCTCATGCTGGAACATACTGTAAATTTGGTTCAAGATTGGACACCTTTGTCAAACTTTACACCCCCAGGAGTAATTAAGGTGCATTCCTGCATCTTAAAAGGGGTTCTCCAGGAATTAAGAAAATGAAAATACCTAAATATTACTTTATCATACATATATTTCCAAATATATTTCATTGGCTGTATTGGTTCGTTTTGTCTGGGGAGCAATCATTAGGAGAAATAAAATGGCCGCCGTCCTATTAGTACACACAAAACCTGTACTAACCACACAGGAGGACAAGTTACTTCACAACACTGAGGAAAAGAGCTGCCTCATCCTCCTCTCTGCTCTGCTTGTCAGAGATTATGATCCTGAATACAGCTGATACGATCATCAGCAGAATCTCTGTAGGAATGGAGTCTCCACCGTCCTCTCTGTACTTCATGTCTCCTCATGAACTCCATTTCTACAGAGATTCAGCTGAAGATCTTATCAGCTGTATTCAGGATCATAATCCCTGACAAGTAGAGCAGAGAGGAGGATGAGGCAGCTTTTTACCTCTTATTAGTTCAAGGGTTGTGAACTAATTTGTCCTGCTGTGTGATTAGCACAGGTTCTGTGTGTACTAATAGGACAGCTGCCATTTTATTTCTCCAAATGATTGGTCCCTAGATAAAATAAGCCATTATAACTAATGAAAGGTATTTGGGAATGTATTTATAATAAAGTATTATTTAAGTATTTTCATTTTTTTTTTTAATTCTTGGAGAACCCCTTTAAGCTACATCATTTTTCACCATGCCCTACCAAGCCATGCCCCCTCCTGCTAAGTCAAACCCCTTTCTTGGGCAAGGTTCAAAAGTGTCTAAAATGTATCATAAATGTATTGCAAAGCATGTATCAGTTTTGTCACAAACTGAACCAGAATTCTGGTGAATGTATCTTAGTAAATCCTCAGTGAGCTCCATCAGTGCTCGTCTATGGAGATTACATGGCTGTGTGCTTGACTTTATACACCTCTTTGCACTTGTAACTAATTAGGAGGGGGTTCCACATACTTTTTGCCATTCAAGCTTAGATACAGTCTGCTGGACAATCCATAACAGGGATGCCTGCTTTGGAGAAATGTAGATGTATCCGCACTAACGTATTCTACAAGGGGAGCTACAAGCTGATGATGCGCTGGTGAGCTGAACATCTAATTACTCTGAATGACACAGGTCCAGTAACGAGCAGAAAGACTCCTGGACCTGTGTCCTGGATGGCTCCACACTGAGGAAGCCTGCATGGAATATTCATAAGCCTCCTCCCATGTAAATCCTGAGGAGAACTGCAGCCAGAACAGCGAGGATTAATAATATATGATACCAGCACATTCATTCCCACTCATCATCATGATGTCTGGCCTGACAACTCGATTTAGCTTCACCTCATTCATACAGGGATCAAACAAATTAAGTTATGAGGTTTGTATACTGCTTTTAATTTTCAGCTCGTATATGATGAGTGACCACAGACAGAGGGTATGGAGAGTGAAACAGTGGCGGGAAATCTATCTATCTATCTATCTATCTATCTATCTATCTATCTATCTCATATCTATCTATCTATCTATCTATCTATCTATATCTATCTATTTATCTCATATCTATCTGTCTCTCATATCATCTATCTATCTATCTATCTATCTATTTATCTATCTGTCTATCTTTCATATATCTGTCTATCTATCTATCTTTCATATATCTGTCTATCTATCTATCTATCTATCTATCTATCTCTCATGTCTATCTATCCATTTCATTTTCTAAACCTAGATATGCCAAATTGTGGCAAAATGTGGTGCAGCTTACATCAAAATCTAGGTGCACTTACATTAGTAAATATGGGCCTATATACTCAAGATAGAAGTGCACTAAACTTTCCTTCACCTGGGGCAGAGATTCAGGTCACTGCCGTTGCCAATTCAGAGTGACTTGTTAGTGCCACCTGGAAGGTCCCCCTTTTTTAGGACTGGGAAAGTATGGCCCATCAGTGGAATACCATGTGTACAGGCAGTGGCGCAGTGTAAAGGCAGTGGCGCAGTGTACAGGCTGTGGCGCAGTGTACAGGCAATGGTGCAGTGGCGCAGTGTACAGGCAATGGCGCAGTGTACAGGCAATGGCGCAGTGTACAGGCAGTGGTGCAGTGTAAAGGCAGTGGCGCACTGTACAGGCAGTGGCGCACTGTACAGGCAGTGGCGCAGTGTACAGGCAATGGCGCAGTGTACAGGCAGTGGTGCAGTGTACAGGCAATGGCGCAGTGTACAGGCAGTGGCGCAGTGTACAGGCAGTGGCGCAGTGTACAGGCAGTAGCGCAATGTACAGGCAGTGGCGCAGTGTACAGGCTGTGGCGCAGTGTACAGGCAGTGGCGCAGTGTACAGGCAGTGGTGCAGTTGGAAAAGCTTTGGCCGCACCACTAACCACAACATGTTCTGATGTATTTTCTGGCACCATGCATCTATGTGCTGTAATATATAATGGGCCTGTCTCTGTATGCATGGCCGAGGTCAGTGATTACTCCAACGTGACCCCTGCCCACAAGTTTACATGCCGTGGATCAGAAAAAGCTTTAACCTCAGTCCTAGAATGGAGCAGTGGGGACCAGTGAGTGCAGCATCGGGCTGGTCCACCAGAGGATCCTCCGGTGAGCCCAGGTTCTGAAACCATAGTGGGCCCCAAAAGTCCAGGAGAAAAAAAAGAAAGACATTTGGAGCTGCCTTTGAAGCCAAACGCCACTAGGGTCAATGTCTTATGAGGGTTTGGCCCATTAGAATAATTTCCTCTGGTGGACCCTAGGAACCCCAGTCCAGCACTGAGTGAGGACCTTTTTCAGTTGCGTGCAGGGATTGGATAAAATTGGGATCGAAGCTGGACAACTCCTTTATAACACATTTGAGCCGCAATTTCAGCTTTCGACATAAACTAGAATATTAAAACAGTTGAATGCACACCCCCTTTAAGAACGGAATTTCTCCTCTCTCTGTTAATCCCTATGACTTCTGTCTCCCTGCCTTTTAGCTAAAGCCACTGCCACGTTATCTGCGGCCGTTCTATACTTTATGGACCTCGTTAATTCCTAGCCACACGTTGCTGCCATACGGCTCTCACCCATCACTTATTAAGGTAATTAACATGTCAGACACATCGGGTGTATTTTTTCCTGGTGGTAATCAACATCTAACATTTCTTTCTGACGAGCGTTGAGACTGTGGCAACCAACGCGTAACCTCCTCGTCCCCTGAGAGTGTAAAAAGCTGGCGCGGTGTCACTGCCTCCTTCATCTCTAATAACCGGAGAGGATCGGCAGCCGGTGGAGTGCGGCAGAATAAGGAGAGGATAATTGGACCGGCTATGCTATGTGGTAGATATAAAGAACCGGCACTAGGCTGGAGAGAGTACAGTAACTCACAAGGAGAGGAATAAAATATCAACTAAACTGCAAGCAAACACTTTATTTCATTGTATGATTTTTCTAAAAATATGAACAATGAGGTCCAAGCAAGCAGAGCTACATGAGGACTTGCCCATAGCGGCCAATCGAATCATTGCTTTCATTTTTAGACACCAATGCAAGTTGAAATCTGATTGGCTGCCGTCAACAACACCTTCTCTGCACTGTTTTCCATACGGAAATCTCATTCTGCACACGCTACCCAACACGTGTGTTTCATTTAAAGGGGTTAGGTTACTTTCACACTAGCGTTTCTATTTTCTGGTATTGATTTCCACCATAGGATCTCAATTCTAGAATAAAAGGCTTCTGTTTTGTCCCCATTCGTTGTCAATGGGTACAAAACTATACTGAACAGAACGGAGTGCTCCAAAATGTATTCCGTTCAGTTTAGTTGTGTTCCCATACCGGAGAGCCAGTTTTCTTTCCAGCCTGGGATGCGGAGCGAAACAGATTCGGCATGCCGCACAATGCAAGTCAATGGGGATGTATCTGTTTTCTCAGACACAATAGAAAACGGATCCGTCCCCCATTGACTTTCAACAGAGTTCATGACGGATCCGTCTTGGCTATGTTAAAGATAATAGAACCGGATCCGTTCATAACAGAAGCAGATGGTTGTATTATCAGTAACTGAAGTGTTTTTGCTGATCCAGGACGGATCAGGCAAAAACTCTAGTGTAAAAGTAGTCTTATCCTATGATTGATGTAAAAAATGAAAATCAGACACAACAACCTCTTTCAAATGTTTATGCACACGACTGCGTTCCACAAAACATGGATCCATGAAAAAAATACAGATGACGTCTGTGTGCATTTCCTTATTTTGCGGAACGGAACAGCAGGCCCCTAATAGAACAGTCCTATCCTTGTCCGGTATGTGGACAATAATAGGACATCTTCTATTTTTTGGAGGAACGGACATACAGACACAGAAAGCACACATAGTGATTTCCGTTTTTCTTTTTTTTTGAGGCTCCATTGAAGTGAATGCTTCTACATATGGGCTGCAAAAAAAAACGGAATGGACTTAGAAACAAAATACATTCGTGTGCATGAGCCCTAAAAAAGCTGAAACCATCCCTGTAAGGACTGTATTACATTAAAAGATTTTGCAGGCGATTATTGGAAGGGAAGGATTCCTTCCTGGGAATTGCTTGCTCGTCAGTGGAGCAGACCACTGCTATTACACGCCGCAATCTCCTCCATCGTATGAGGGGGGAGTGATCATTATGCCATCGCTCATCCCCATACTGAATCATTATTTGCTGGCAGCAGAGTGCTGATTACATGGCACAATCTGCCGCCAGAAAATGTTTATTTTTAAGAATGGTTAAGCAGTTGCTTGTTATCGGGTGATCAGCGGCACTTTAAGGGCTGAATTACACAGCCAGATCATGGCTAACAAATGTTTCTACGAACGCTCGTTAGCGATGATTTAGCCAACCATTTGCCAGTGTAATACAGCCCTATACCTCACATGGATCCAGAGATCTCCCCACTCATTGCTCCAATTGTTCTGCCACATTTATTCAAGGTTGAAAGCTCACAGGACGTGTCCTTTCTCAGAGGGCATATCCTGTCTGCTGCAGCTGGTGGCAGTTTAAGGATGGAACTGAGCATGAAGGAGCAATCACTAATGCCATCGCTCATCACCATACTGAATCATTGCTTGCTGGCAGCAGAATGCTGTTTAGATGGCACATCTGCTGCCAGGCAACGATTTAGATGCCCACATGAACAATCAGGCTCGGACTGGCCCACAGGGGAACAGGTGAATCCCCCGGTGGGCCCCTGAGCTAGGTAGGCCTCTAGTCCCCCACCTCCTGCACAAGTGACACATGGCACAGTAGACTGACCTATAAATAGGCTGCCTAAGATGCTATGCAGTACATTGTCTATGTCCATATAAAAGACTGGATAGTGTGGGCAGGTAGCATATGTATGTGGGCCCCCAGAGTGAGCTTTACAGTGGGCCCCCAGAGGGAATTTTACTGGTGGGCCCTAGACACCCCAGTCCGACCCTGTGAACAATCCTATGACCCGAGGAACAAGTGTTTCACTCGTTCATCGAGTAATTGTCATTCCCTTTACACGGGCAGGTGTGAATGCTCATTAGTGAAAACCTGCCCGAACATCAGGCAGTGTAAATGGCCCTTTACAGAAGATAGGGCTGGTGGCAAATGAAGGACGCGACTGAGAATGTGTGACCACCTTAATGAGGTGGACATAGAAATAAGGAAAAGAACAAACAGTACAGATGCATTTTATTAATAATTTCCTGGCTATGCTACATTTTTAATGACATGCAATTACAGAAGATAGGGCTGGGGCAGTTGAAGGATGGAAATGAGCGTGTGTGACCACCTCAATGAGGTGGACATAGAAATAAGGAAAAAACAAACAGCACAGAAGCATTTTATTAATAATTCCCTGGGAATACTACATTTTTAATGACATGCAACTACAGAAAATAGGGCTGAAGGATGGGACTGAGCATGTGTGACCACCTCAATGAGGTAGACATAGAAATAAGGAAAAAAAAGACATTTTTAGGGACATGCAATTACAGAAGATTGGGTTGGTGGCAGTTGAAGGATAGGACTGAACATGTGTGACCACCTCAATGTGGTGGATATGGAAATAAAAAAAAGAACAAATGGCACAGATGCATTGTATTAATAATTCCCTGGCTATGCTAAATTTTTGATGACATGCAAGTACAGAAGATAGGGCTGGTGGCAGTTGAAGAATGGGACTGAGCATGTGTGACCACCTCAATGAGGTGAACATAGAAATAAGGAAAAAACAAACAGCACAGATGCATTTTATTAATAATTCCCTGGCAATACTAACATTTTTATGACATACAATTACAGAAAATAGGGCTGGTGGCAGTTGAAGGACGGGACTGAGCATGTGTGACTACCTCAATCTGGTGGACATGGAAATAAGAAAAAGAACAAATGGCACAGATGCATTGTATTAATAATTCCCTGGCTATGCTAAATTTTTGATGACATGCAATTACAGAAGATAGGGCTGGTGGCAGTTGAAGAACGGAACTGAGCATGTGTGACCATCTCAATGAGGTGAACATAGAAATAAGGAAAAAACAAACAGCACAGATGGCTTTTATTAATAATTCCCTGGCTATGCAAAATTTTTATGGCGTGCAATTACAGAAGATAGGCTGGTTTGAAAAATATGGAATATTTTTGTGGGATATGTCTCTTAAGCACCTAATACGATTTTATTTTTTAAATTTTTGGCTGGTTACAGTGAATGGTATCATTTTTGTACATGGCTTGTTCTGCAGAGGCGCTGAATGGGGACTTCAGTTTATCAGTATTAAACTCTCGGAAATAAAGAGCAAGTTCAGTGGAGCAATGCGTCTGATTAAATGATGGATTGACTTCAGTCGGAGTAGTATGTTCCTTCTGCATGTAATACGTGATCTCTGACCCGGGCTGTTGTTTTCAGGAGTGTGCTGGATCGGCACTATGTATGATAAATATGTAGGTTACGTGGCTCAGATAAAGTGGAGGTGACAGATTATCTACAGCAGAATTGATTTTGCTCTCCGAGTGAAGTATATTAATATCAGCTCATGTTCTCATTGTCATCTGGGGAATAATGATTAAAAAAAAAGTATAAAAAGCGAACAATATGTTTAATTCAAACAGATGGGGCTCCTGACACTTTTTGTTATTAATGCCATCCTCCGCAAGCAAAATCAGTTTAATCATTTAAGAGAGAGTGGGACGGTGAAAAGGCATTGTAAATATATACCGTACCTGGCCCCCAGAAATATATAGGGGGTCATTTATCATTTAAGGCTGTTTTTATGTCAGGTTTAGGTCTGGCTTTGCTTTGTGTGTCTGCACTAAATTTATGAATTGGAGCACCTTAATAATATATGTGGCGTGAGGGTAATGTGGGGTACACCTTTAGGTGTAGAAGTAGACCAGGCTTGGGTTGCCCCTTTTGCAAAAGTCGCACATAGTGAATGAGCCATAATCCAGGTCAAATGAAAAGTGATGAGGATTACGAAATATCGCAGTTGCCATGGAAAGGTCGCAGTTGCCAAGACGTGCAACTTTTTTACTCCACAAAACTGACATATCTGATTTCATAAATGACCCCCATAATCTATATACGTTGAGTGGTCGTATTCACTGGTCTTTCTCATTGATTGAGTTCACTCAAATTTGATCATTTAATTTTAGTGCTTTAAATCAGTGCACAGCGGCAACGACAGTATCGGAAGAATAAGCATGCATTAGCCACCTAACTGTTTTGCCTGAGTCCATCTCTAGCAGTGTGAAAAGTAGCTAACTGGAGGGAGCAGGGCTGCTTTAGATGGTGATATCTCCTCAATGGTAGCAGCCAGCAAACATGCAACTGGTCTTGTTTAAAAGCTGATAGTCCAGGCTTTCATACAAGACCAAAATGACACCAAGTCGGGAATAATCATGAGTAAAACCTGTTTTTACTTTCATTTTCAGCTACATTCACAGCATCCCAATTTCTATCAGTGATATCTTTCTCTGTCCTGAACCTATTGCTGTCATTTTGGTATTGTCTGAAAGCTTGGGATGTCTGCTTTCAAACAAGATGCATGTTTCTAGCCGCTACCATTCAGGAGGTAGCAGCATCTAAAGCAGCCCTCCCCCCCCTCCAGTTAGCTACTTTTCCCACTGCTGAATCTCCACTCTGGCAAAACAGTTAGGGACTTAAAGGGTTTATATGTAAAACTAAGGGGGTCAATTAATTAACAAAAGTGACGTATATCTGGTCCAGATTTTGTCGTACGCCATGGTGTGGCAGAATCTGTAACTTCTTCCCAGCTCACACCAGGTGTAAAAAAGTGAACGTGGCATGGGCAGGGAATCGTTTTCTACACCTGGTTTAGACAAAGAAAATGGTCTAAATGTAAGATAGCAAGGAAGCCGTCTTACATTTAGAATCTGCGCCTCTACATAACTGGTTAATCCGCCACCAGCGCAGGGGCTTTTTTTAAGACCGGCATCTAAAACATCGGTCTTAATAAACGTGCCCATTTTTTTTTTTTTTGCTACTTGTTCTACTTGTACATGACATTGTGAGTGCTTTGAATCAGCCATGGGAATGGTTCAGAGGCCAGATGTTGACTTTCTGGTTTCCCTTTGCCTCTCTCACAGCAGGAAATCTCAGCACAGTCTTTAGCATGAGTTAGAAGCTGAATTTGGAACCCTCATTTTTTATTCTTCTTTGTTTCTCTTTCTAGACGAAATCCCACCTGAGGAATTTTCCAGGATTTTCATATTGATGGCCTGTTCTCTGGGAGCACTTAGTCCTCTTTTATGCCATGTGACATCACGTTTATTGGTTACGTGACCTAAGGGCAATTGACTGCGACTGAACTAAAATACCAAGCACAGCCTCTATCAAATGGAGTACATTGTGCTTGAAAAGCTGTGAGGAGGCTGCGGTGCTTACCAAATATCCTCGTCAGTTGGAGTTGGATCCCCACTGATTTCATATTAATGACCTATCCTGAGAATATGCCATTAATATGAAAATCCCAAAGGATCCCTTTAAAAGGAGGCTGTCAGCAGTTTTGGCCATGCTAAACTGTTAATAGCCTAATATGGTTACAACAATACCAAATTTGTAGCGTAATTTTGTTTTATTTTTTAAAAATAATAAAAACTTAAAAAAAAATCTAATACAAAAATATATTAAAAAAATACAAAATACAAAAAAATAACTTTTTTATGTCAGCAGTTTTGGTCATGCTAATCTGTTGTGAAATAGAATGCTCTCTATGTCGTTAAAGGGGATTTGGAGCTGTGTATCAGGAAAAAAAAAGCTGCAACCGCTATAAAGCAGATACGTGATGATGGACTGTTAAGAACAGAAATGCCATGTTCAGTGAAGCAGCTGATCCGGTGTATGTAAGCTGATATCTACACCAGTAATTACCGTGCACTACACTACACCTTCAGCTTCATTGCTGGGAGTATATAGCGTGTAGGTGTTTGCATCTATTCTGCGCAGTACGTTCTTATCCAAGTTTACTGTAGCATGAGACATCATCCAGATGGACGGATTTCTTCGTAGCATATTTCAAGTGATTACACAATTCAGATGGTCTTTTTTTATCCAAAACAAAAAGACAGCTAAGTAGACGATTTTTGCAAGCAGGTGTAGAAACAAAAAAAAAAATCATACAAATTATAGGCTTAAGGACATCTGTCAGCAGTTTTGTACCTATGACACTGGCTGACCTGTTACATGTGCACTTAGCAGCTGAAGACATCTGTGTTGGTCCCATGTTCGTATGTGTCCATATTGCTGAGAAAAATTTTGCTTTAATATATGCAAATTAGCCTCTAGGTGTACATAGAGAAGTACGGACCCCATAGCAAGGAGCAAACCAGGCCCCCCACACAGGACAGAAGGGTTTCCGCCTAAACCCTTTTCAATGACCCTTGGGCCATTTTTCCACTGCCTCATTTGCTAAAAGTTGTTCCTTTAGAGCAGGCATGCTTAACCTCCAGCTGTTGTAAAACTACATCTCCCATCATGCCATGAATTTAGGCTAATAGCTGTAGGCTGTCCAGGCATGCTGGGAGTTGTAGTTTTGCAACAGCTGGAAGGCTGCAGGTTGGGCATCCCTGCTTTAGAGGGTAGAGTCCTGACCAAGTTTTCACCTCCAGTAAAAGAGGAGATAATCCTAAGACTGGGCCCCCTCCTGCCCTGGACCCCGTAGCAGTCGAAGGGATTGACAGGACCAGACAGTGTAAGCATCATCACACCTGGTCCTGTCAATCAAAGTACAGAGGGTGTGGCAGTTGCAGAGAGAGCAGAGCCTCTAGGTGTAATGGTAACTTCCCCATTGCTCCTAGAGGCTCATTAGCATATATTAAATCATCATATTTCTCAGCAATGCAGGCACATATGAACATGGGACCAACACAGATGTCTTCAGCTGCCAAGTGCACATGTAACAGGTCAGCCAGTGTCATAGGTACAAATCTACTGACAGATGTCCTTTAAGGGGTTGTGTCACTGCAGCAAATAACACTTATCATGTAGAGAGAAGTCTATCTATCTATCTATCTATCTATCTATCTATCTATCTATCTCATATCTATCTATCTATCTATCTATCTCATATCTATCTACAGTATAAATTATTTATTTTCCCTGAAAAAGGATAACAATCTATCCGAAACGCGTTGGAGTTTGACGCTTCTAGGCATCTGTAGTTGAGTAAGTGGCGTCACTTAGCGTTCCATGCGAGCGCCAACATTGAATATAGGAATGGAGTCGAGCCACTGGCCTGGGCACGCTCCAAAAAACAGCAGCACCTACCACACCCTGGAGATAAGTACCAGCATCTTAGAGAGGAAAAGGGGCATGGGCGGGAGAAACATCATAGCGGAGCAAGGTATTTAAATATCATTGTAACAAGCTGTATGTAGTCACGGGCACCTCTCATTAACGGTACACCAGCAAGGGATCAGTGCGAGTGCCACGCAGAACGTGACATATAGATTTGCATTTGTTTCATACAGGCAGCAGGAGCAGTACCGCAGCGATAGTGTAGGTTGTAATAGGCTGTGTAAAGGCGCTAGTGTCTTCCAGATATAGTAGTTCACATGCACTGAACGCCTTGATTCTCACTGACTCCACATCCGCTGTAGAGGAGTCGCCCGCTATACTCTACATTGATTCATTAGTGTATTCTGCTGACACATAAATGTGCATGAAGATGTAATTACTGTTTATCACAGAGATAATGTGCATCAAACGCCTGCTATTTGTTACATTGTAAATCTTCATCTTTTATTTCCGCTAATTACAAACATTCCTCTGTCACATGGCGCACACAATCCAGCGGCCAGCGCGACTAGGCGATAAATCAAGGGAGACGTGTCAGCATACTCACCCCGAACCAGCAGTTCTGCCTCATCCGATACACTGTCAGCCGTGGTCTGTACCCTGCAGCCGTATCTCCCAGCATGCACCAGGAGGATGTTTCTAATCATTAAATCGGCCGATGACGCTTGCTGGAAAAGAAGGGAACGCCCAGTTTAGTGCATTAGAAATGTAAATATCTACAGCTGTGAAATATTATAGATAGAGAGGGCACAGCAGCAATCACATGATGAATAGTCGCTTTGTAGCAATGTATTCACATTGAGAATGTGAGTTTGTTTGTTAAAGGCTATGTACATCTTCGGAGGCAATTTTTTTATGATTGCATGTTACTCATTTTTAGCTAAAAAAATTTTTTTTTCAGTTGGCCAAAGAGTTAACTGTTTTTCTAACTGTGTGACTGGTACTTTCACTTTCATTTTGTACAGGTCACCTACAAACCCTTATCTTTTAACTTCTGAGAAGTCATAAATACTTAATTTAATTTAGGTCACACTGTTATTAATAAAATAAGAACTGAGCTATAATGTGTGTTTACAAGGTCAGAGAGCAGAGATAAGGAGTCTATCAGCTCTTGGTCTGACAGAAAAGACAGAAAATCCAAAGGGTGAAACTAGAGCATCTCAGCTCAGTACAGAAAAAAGGATTCCATATTTTCAATAAAGACCAATTTAAAAAACTATAGCTCAAAACAAGTACAGAATAATAATAATAATAATGATATTGCACTCAAAGGTAAACATAGCCTTTAAGGGTTCAGAAGTAGGGCACTGTTCACACTGCGCAGATGGAAGCAGTTGATATTTGTGTGGCTCACATTAACGGGGTTTCCAAGACTGGTCATGAATGCTGGATCAAGACAGTAGATCAAAAAGGCAGCAACACTTGTGTGTGGATAGGTCATCAGTATCTGATCGGCCTAGACCATGTGACATCATGTTCATCCGTCACATGGCCTAGACGCAGCTTAGCCCAAATTGAATGGAGCTGAGAGAGATAACAAGCACAACCACTACACAATGTACGGCACTGTGTTTGGTGAGCTGAGAGAAGGCCACAGTTCTGCTGCATGCATCTGTGCATTCTCAAACAGCTGATTAGCAGGGATCCTGGGTGTTGCACCCTCACAGATCAGATACTGATGACCTATCCTGAAGATAGGTTATCAGTATAAAAGTCTCAGAAAACCCCTTTAATCCACATGTACCTGTTCCCTGCCACTCCATTCCAACTCCTTTGAGAAACATCACCGCTGAGGCCAGGCACTGGATGGAGACAGTGGTGCACAGGACCCCGTCCACGTGGAAGTCCAGTGAAGAGCAAAGAGCCAGAACGGAGAAGCGGGAAGCAGGTAAGTATGGATTTTTCTTTATAGGTACTGCAGGTTGCGGTAGGGAGATTTAAAAAAAAAATTCTAGACAACTCCTTTAAAGGGGTTTTCCGAGTTATATATATTGATGACCTATCCTCGGGATAGGTCATCAATATCAGATTAGCGGGGGTCCGACACCTGGCACCCCTGCCAATCAGCTGTTTGAAGAGGAGGAGCGCGCCGTATCAGCGCCGCCTCCTCTTCACTGTTTACATGCTGGCCGTAATGGGGGTAGTGAGACTTGTATGGAAGCGATTCTTCCCATAGAAATGAATGAGGCAGTTAGGTGTAATTACACCTACTCACCACTACCCCCATTGCGGCCAGCATGTAAACAATGAAGAGGAGGCAGCGATGATACAGCGCGCGCCTCTTCTTCAAACAGCTGATCGGCGGGGGTGCCGGGTGTCAGACCCCGCCGATCTGATATTGATGACCTATCCCGAGGATAGGTCATCAATATATATTACTAGGAAATCCCCTTTAAGGAAAGCTACTTTAATGTGAACTGCCTCCAATTGTGCTGCACTGACACTGTCCAACTCCCCTAGATCCACTCCTGCTTAGAGACCCTACATTCTGATTGGCTGATCTGAATGCACTGTGTTCTTATTGGTTGAGCATTCAGCCTCCAAGGATCATTCTGTCGAGTTCTAATTGTCAGAGCTTACTATGATTTCAGTGTTCTGTTAAATAAGGGCAGATCTGAAGTGAAATGTTTTTTAATCCACATATCATACCCCACAGGCTGTGAACGAGGCATAGCACAGTGTAGTGTACATGGAGGGTTTCTTTAATTAACGGTTCATTATGTGTGTGGGGTGTTAGTTTGATATGACAGGCTTTGTGTATTACCGCTCCTCTGTGTCCATATTTGATGTTTGTGTTTAACAGATACCAGCAGCACATGTCCAATCAGCTGAACTTGTTATACATATGTAGCGCCTCTTAACGAGTGATGCAATGCCGAGGAGTTAATTAGCAAGTGACAATACCTGTCAGCTCTTAATTAGCTGCTATGAACAATGGTCGTCAGGTTATCCTGATGCAGCACCAGTGATTACACCATCAATGAAATAAACAGTATATACAGTATCTGTACATTCTAAGGGCCCTTTCACACGACCGTGGAGCACGGCCCGGGACAGTCCGTGAAAACCCGGACCGTGCTCCTTCTGAGGGCAGGAGTGCATGGCCTCATTGGTTGCTATGACGCCGTGCGCTTCCTGAGGCCGCCGCTGTACAGTGATACACTGTACACACTCGTATATAATGTATCACTGTACAGCGGCGGCCTCAGGAAGCGCATAGCGTCATAGCAACCAATGACGCCGTGCGCTCCTGCCCTCAGAAGGAGCACGGTCCGGGTTTTCACTGACCATCCCTGACCGTGCTCCACGGTCATGCGAAAGGGCCCTAAGGGCGCATGTACATGACCGTATGTATTTTGCAGTCCGCAAAACACGGATCCGCAAAAAATATGGATGACGTCCGTGTGCATTCTGTATTTTGCAGAAAGGAAAGGCTGGTCCCTAATAGAACAGTCCTATCCTTGTCCGTGATGCAGACAATTATAGGACATGTTCTATCTCTTTGCAGAACGGACATACGGAAACGGAATGCACACGGAGTAACTGGTGATTGGTTCCGCATATGGTCCAGAAAAAAAAACCAAAACGGAACTGACACGGAAAGAAAATACATTCGTGTGCACAATTCCTTTATGTGTTGACCCAGAAAAAGTGGGGGGGAGGCCCTTACTGCCTTTATATACAATAATTAGAATAAATATTAAACTGTCTCTTAAAGGGGTTGTCTCATCATAGACAATGGGGGCATATTGATAGGATATGTCCCCGTTGTCCCACCTATATCGAGAACGGAGCCTCGCAAGGTGGTGGCTGGAGGACTCCAGTCCGGCCACCACCAAGCCGGCTCCCCAAAGGAGTGAATAAGAGCGTACTGCACATGCGCGTCTCCCGCTCCCATTTATTTCTTTGGGGCCGACGGAAATAGCCGAGCCAGCGCTAAATGAATGGCTGCGCATGCGCATTATGCCCTCCTTCACTTTTGGGGCTCCATTCTCTATATAGGTGTGGGTCCCAGCGTTTGACCCTCGCCTATAAGACAATGGGGGCATATTCGAGAGATATGCCCACACTATCCATGATGAAACTACCCCTTTAACTCTTTAAAGGGGCACTTCCATCAGAAAGGGGTATTTTATTCATTTATTAAGACCATCATATATTGACGGTCTTTTTAGTACCTTTTACGCCAGTCTTGCTGCCGGAAGAGGTTCCTAATTTATGATGGGGAGTGCAACTGATCAAAAATTAGGAGCATCTTTGGTTGGAGTAGTTTTTTGGCAACTTTTACTCCTTTTTGCTGACATAAAATTAGTAAGTTTGCAGGGGGCGGCGTTTTGGCCCTGGTCCAGTTTCAAACACAATATAAAAATGCCTATATGAAAAATATCATCCTACTGGTGTTTAAAAGTCATAAAAATGGGTCATACAAGTTTACACCAAAAAAGAAAATAAATCTGGTAGTAAATAACCCCCAATATTCACATAAAACATTTATAACCCCTTTTCCCTGCATTTGCATTTGGGGCCTTAGTGACCAAGCAATTTATTTTCCATTTTTTCATCATTGCATGAGCTATAATGAAACTATTTGGAGCTACTGTCCATTGCCATGAATGTGCCACCTCGAATGACCTATTGTTTCAATCAAGGGTTTATGTAAAAATGTGTTAAAGAATTTTTGGTGATGTTTTTCATTTTCCATGTCACTATATATATATATATATATATATATATATATATATATCCTAAATCCTGCAGTTTTCACACAGGCCACTAGACCTAAGAAGAGGTGCCACTTCTTGTTCTGTACAGAGCATTTTCAGCAGTCATCTCATTATCATCACAGACAGGATTACATTGACAGATAACACCTATATATTAATAACACAAGATCCACCAATAACAATAGGTGATATCACAGTTTGTCTACTCCAGAGATGCCCAACCTGTGGCCCTCAAGCTGTTGAAAAACTATAACTCTCAGCATGCCTGGACAGTCTACAGCTATTATGGAATGCTGAGAGTTTTAGTTTTGCATAAGCTCGAGGGCTGCAGATTGAGCATTCCTGATCTGCTCCCTCCTGATCTCTGGACAGATCATAGAGCCACATGCGGCTCTTTGCCTCTTCAAGTGTGGCTCTAGGGGTGGATCCGGGAAGCAGTCAGGCCAGTGCACTCTCCACCCCATGCTTAGATCTCCTTTCCTGATCGGGCACCGTTGCTGCTCTGCAGCTCCAGCTGATACACACACTGTCGAAACGTAGTAAGTGGAGACACGCACCTGACGTTGTATGCATCAGGTCACAGTGGAGAGCATGTCAGACCTGGTGCCCGATCAGGAGCCCAGTGCTCCATCAGGAGAGGGAGGAGATTTTTTTTATTTATAGAAATGAGCATACGGGTCTGATCTAAGTATGGGAGGTTCTGATATGAGCATGGGGGGGGTCCTGATCTGAGCAATGGGGTGTCTGATCTAAGCAATGAGGGTCTAATCTGAGCCTTGAGGATCTGATCTGAGCATGGGGGGGGTAAGATCTGAGCATGAGGGTCTGATCTAAGCATGGGGGGGCCTGGTTTGAGCATGGGGAGGTCAGATCTGAGCATAGGGGGTCTGGTTTGAGCATGGGAGGGGTCAGATCTGAACATGGGGGGAGATCTGAGCACTGAGGGTCTGACACTGGGAGTCTGATTTGTGTTGTCTGATCTGAGCATTAGAAGGGTCTTATTTTGGGGGTCTGATTTGGAGGTCTAACGAGGATTGGAGATCTTATTTTAAGTCAGATGAGGTTTGGGGGTCTGACTTAGGAGTCTGATCTGAGGTCTGATGAAAAATATTTTTTTCATTTTTTTCTTTGCTAATGAAAAATAAGAAACAATATTTTTAATCAGACCTCAGATCAGATTTTTTTTCTTAATTTTCTCTGTAGGTGCATCTTATAGGACGTAAAATACGGTGACTCGTGCAAATGTATAGCTTGTGGCTCCTGGTAGTCATAGTTTTTTTTTTTTTTCTGGCTTTGTGTCTGTAAGGTTGGCCACTCCCGTCAAAGAGCATGCCTAGAAGTATCTCCTATAGAAATCAATGAGGCCCCTTTAAGTCTATTGTCCCTATGGGCCATGTGGCTGCTGTAAATCACATCTCTAAATGCTGTTAAGAAACGGCTCAGACAAGGTGACAGTCCCCTATAATCACGTTCAGGAAACAGAATAAAAAAATCTACAATCAGAAAATAAAAACAGATTAGAAAAAAAGGATATGTGTCGCTATTTGGCTTTAACAGGCAGCAATAAATTATAGGTGACACATTCCCTTTAATGCCTATAAATTACCGCCAGTAATGCATGTTTGCTGAACACTACTCAGCAGTGGG
>ONZH01014088.1:0-16805 GCA_900303285.1 Rhinella marina | reverse complement strand
CTCTTCCCCTTTGTTGTGTTGCTGCCACTGCGGTCCAGACCTCCAGCCAGGACACCTCCACATCTGCCTCTGCCTCGGCTACTTTGGGGCCTTCTCCTTCAGCCTCCCCTTCCCCCGCCTGCACCCTCACACTCCTCGTCCCAACAACTGTCCATCTCGCAGGCGTTCGACCGCAGGCGGAAGTACGCCTCGAGTCACCCCCAAGCCCAAGCCTTAAACTGCCACATCTCCAAACTGCTGGCCCTGGAGATGTTGCCGTTTAGGCTTGTGGAGACGCAGGCCTTCCGCGACCTGATGGCGGCTGCCGCACCTCGCTATTCCGTCCCCAGCCGCCACTACTTTTCCCGGAGTGCCGTCCCCGCCCTGCACCAGCACGTGTCGCGTAACATCAGGCGGGCCCTGAGGTACGCAGTCAGCGCAAAGGTCCACTTGACCACCGACTCATGGACAAGCGCTTGCGGCCAGGGACGCTACATCTCTTTGACGGCACACTGGGTGAATGTAGTGGAAGCGGGGACGGGGTCGCAAACAGAGACGGCCTACCTACCACCCCCGCCCAAGATTGCCAGCATGGGTTCTGATAAACCCCCTCCTCCTCCTCCTCCTCCTCCTCCTCCTGTGCCTTAACATCTCCCTTAGCCGCTAGCTGGAAGCGTTGCAGCACTGGCGCGGGGAGACGTCAGCAGGCGGTGCTAAAGCTCATCAGCTTGGGCGACAGGAAGCACAGCGCCCCAGAGGTGAGGGACACCATATTGCAGCAGACGGAGATGTGGCTGTCGCCGCTTCCGCTAGGACCAGGCATGGTCGTGTGCGATAACGGCCGTAACCTGGTGGCGGCTCTGGAGCTTGCCGAACTCAATCACGTACCATGCCTGGCCCACGTTTTTAATCTGGTAGTCCAAAAATTTCTGAAGACTTACCCCAACCTGGCAGAGCTACTGGTGAAAGTGCGGCGCTTGTGCGCTCACTTTCGGAAGTCAACTGTAGCTGCTGCTAGCTTAAAAAAACTCCAGCAACGCCTCCATTTGCCTGAACATCGGCTGTTGTGCGACCTGCCCACTCGCTGGAATTCCACCTATTCCATGTTGGCCAGGGTGTGTGAGCAGCAGAGAGCATTGATGGAGTACCAGATTATGAATCCACGCGTGCCTCCAACTCAGCTCCCTCAGTTTGCCAACCACGAGTGGCCATGGATGGCAGACATATGCGATGTACTGCGTATCTTTGAGGAGTCCACCAAGAAGGTCAGCAGCGAGGACGCTATAGTGAGCGTAACCATCCCGCTCCTAGGCGTCCTTAAAGAATCGCTCATCGCAATAAGGGAGAACGCATTGCACGCAGAGGAGACGGGGGTAGGAGGAGACGCAACGGAGCTACACAGTCAGACCACACTTTTGTCTGCTTCACGGTGGCAGTTGCAGGAGGAGGAGGATGAGGAGGAGGAGGACGACGTGGAGGTGGCTGTGGAAGAGGAGGAGGATGCTGGCGGCGAGGGTAGCAGTCAGGCTGTGTGCGTCCCATTGGTTCAGCGCGGATGGGGCGGAGAGGAGGCGGAAGAGGAAGAGGAGGAAATGGCAAGTGATCCTTCTGGTGGGGGCAGTGAGGTCATGCCTATTCAGAGTCTGGCACACATGGCTGACTTCATGCTGGGCTGCTTTTCCCGGGACACACGTGTTGTCCGGATAGTGGAGAACAAACTGTACTGGGTCTTCGCACTCCTGGACCCCGGTATAAAGATAACGTCTCCTCTTTTATTCCGGTAGAGGAGAGGACGAATCGATTGCTGGAATACCAGAGGGAACTCGTGCAGAACATGATGGAGATTTTCCCACCCACCATCGCTGGCGGCAGAGAGGAGAGGGTCTCCCAGAGTCCCACAACATCCATCAGGCCCACAGCCACCAGGGGAACACTCTCCAAGGTGTGGGACACGTTCATGGCACCCCCTCGTGCAACTTCCATCACTGCGGGGCCCGCTATCAGCAGGAGGGACAAGTATCGGCGGATGTTGCGGGAGTACCTGGCAGACCGTAACCCTGTCCTCCCCGATCCCTCGGCGTCCTACACTTACTGGGTCTCCAAGTTGGACACGTGGCTGGAACTGTCCCTGTACGCCTTGGTGGTGCTTGCCTGCCCTGCCGCCAGCGTGCTATCAGAAAGGGTGTTCAGCGCAGCCGGGGGCATTATAACCGATAAGCGCAGCCGCCTGTCAACCGACAGTGCCGACAGGCTGACGCTAATCAAAATGAACAGCAAGTGGATTGACCCGGACTTTGCTTCTCCAACCGTGGAAAGCAGCCAAAAGTGAAGTGCCATCTGTATGAAGTGCCATTTCCTCCTCCACCTCCTCCTCCTCCTCCTCCTTAACCGCCGTAGAATTGCTCCGTAAATAAGAAAAATTTATATGTTTATGGCTCACCTCTTGGGCCTCCACAAAATGTTTAAGAGGTCTCACCTCTTGGGCCTCCTCATAATTTTTAACCGGTCTCACCTCTTGGGCCTCAACATAATTTTTAACCGGTCTCACCTCTTGGGCCTGCACAAAATGTTTAAGAGGTTTCAACCTCTTGGGCCCCCACAAAATGTTTAAGAGGTCTCACCTCTTGGGCCTCCTCATAATTTTTAACAGGTCTCACCTCTTGGGCCTCCACATAATTTTTAAGAGGTCTCACCTCTTGGGCCTCCTCATAATTTTTAACAGGTCTCACCTCTTGGGCCTCCACATAATTTTTAACAGGTCTCACCTCTTGGGCCTCCACAAAATGTTTAACAGGTCTCACCTCTTGGGCCTCCACAAAATGTTTAAGAGGTCTCACCTCTTGGGCCTCCACAAAATGTTTAACAGGTCTCACCTCTTGGGCCTCCACATAATTTTTAACACGTCTCACCTCTTGGGCCTGCACAAAATGTTTAAGAGGTCTCACCTATTGGGCCTCCACATAATTTTTAACGGGTCTCACCTCTTGGGTCTCCACAAAATGTTTAACAGGTCTCACCTCTTGGGCCTCCACAAAATGTTTAACAGGTCTCACCTCTTGGGCCTCCACATAATTTTTAACACGTCTCACCTCTTGGGCCTGCACAAAATGTTTAAGAGGTCTCACCTATTGGGCCTCCACATAATTTTTAACGGGTCTCACCTCTTGGGTCTCCACAAAATGTTTAACAGGTCTCACCTCTTGGGCCTCCACAAAATGTTTAACAGGTCTCACCTCTTGGGCCTCCACAAAATGTTTAACAGGTCTCACCTCTTGGGCCTCCACATAATTTTTAACACGTCTCACCTCTTGGGCCTGCACAAAATGTTTAAGAGGTCTCACCTATTGGGCCTCCACATAATTTTTAACGGGTCTCACCTCTTGGGCCTCCACAAAATGTTTAACAGGTCTCACCTCTTGGGCCTCCACATAATTTTTAATAGGTCTCACCTCTTGGGCCTCCACAAAATGTTTAACAGGTCTCACCTATTGGGCCTCCACAAAATGTTTAAGAGGTCTCACCTCTTGGGCCTCCACAAAATGTTTAACAGGTCTCACCTCTTGGGCCTCCACATAATTTTTAACACGTCTCACCTCTTTGGCCTGTACAAAATGTTTAAGAGGTCTCACCTATTGGGCCTCCACATAATTTTTAACGGGTCTCACCTCTTGGGCCTCCACAAAATGTTTAACAGGTCTCACCTCTTGGGCCTCCACAAAATGTTTAACAGGTCTCACCTCTTGGGCCTCCACAAAATGATTAACAGGTCTCACCTCTTGGGCCTCCACAAAATGTTTAACAGGTCTCACCTCTTGGGCCTCCACAAAATGTTTAACAGGTCTCACCTCTTGGGCCTCCACATAATTTTTAACAGGTCTCACCTTTTGGGCCTCCACAAAAGGTTTAAGAGGTTAACAGTGGAAAGCAGCCAAAAGTGAAGTGCCATCTGTATGAAGTGCCATTTCCTCCTCCACCTCCTCCTCCTCCTCCTCCTTAACCGCCGTAGAATTGCTCCGTAAATAAGAAAAATGTATATATTTATGGCTCACCTCATGGGCCTCCACATAATTTTTAACAGGTCTCACCTCTTGGGCCTCCAGAAAATGTTTAACAGGTCTCACCTCTTGGGCCTCCACATAATTTTTAACAGGTCTCACCTTTTGGGCCTCCACAAAAGGTTTAAGAGGTTAACAGTGGAAAGCAGCCAAAAGTGAAGTGCCATCTGTATGAAGTGCCATTTCCTCCTCCACCTCCTCCTCCTCCTCCTTAACCGCCGTAGAATTGCTCCGTAAATAAGAAAAATGTATATATTTATTGCTCACCTCTTGGGCCTCCACATAACTTTTTAACAGGTCTCACCTCTTGGGCCTCCACAAAAGGTTTAACAGGTCTCACCTCTTGGGCCTCCACATAATTTTTAACAGGTCTCACCTCTTGGGCCTCCACATAATTTTTAACACGTCTCTCCTCTTGGGCCTCCACATAATTTTTAATACGTCTCACCTCTTGGGCCTCCACATAATTTTTAAGAGGTCTCACCTCTTGGGCCTACACAAAATGTTTAAGAGGTGTCACCTCTTGGGCCTCCACATAATTTTTAAGAGGTCTCACCTCTTGGGCCTCCACATAATTTTTGAGAGGTGTCACCTCTTGGGCCTCCACATAATTTTTAAGAGGTCTCACCTCTTGGGCCTCCACATAATTTTTAAGAGGTGTCACCTCTTGGGCCTCCACATAATTTTTAAGAGGTCTCACCTCTTGGGCCTCCACATAATTTTTAAGAGGTCTCACCTCTTGGGCCTCCACATAATTTTTAAGAGGTCTCACCTCTTGGGCCTCCACATAATTTTTAAGAGGTCTCACCTCTTGGGCCTCCACAAAATGTTTAACAGGTCTCACCTCTTGGACCTCCACAAAATGTTTAAGCGGTCTCACCTCTTGGGCCTCCACATAATTTTTAAGAGGTCTCACCTCTTGGGCCTCCACATAATTTTTAAGAGGTCTCACCTCTTGGGGCTCTACAAAATGTTTAAGAGGTCTCACCTCTTTAGCCTCCACACAATTTTTAAGACGTCTCACCTCTTGGGCCTCCACAAAATTTTCCATGAGCCTCTGGCCAGCCCACGGCCTCTTCCTGCCTTTTGCGGTCCTACGCATCCCTCAACATCCCCACTGCTTTACCTGCTAGACATGACACTGGGCCAGGTCGGGTCACTGACATCTCAAGCGCCAACAATTTGGGCATTTTAAGGCTTCTGCATGTGTTTGAGTTGTTTTTACATTTTAAAGAAGACATGTCTGACCACATCTCACACACACACACAATGACAATTATGAGTGGGGTCTATTTGCTTTCCCCCTTGCCTATGCCATCTGTGGTTGTCATAGGCAACGTGATTTTAAGGGGTGCAGAATTTTATCTTCTTTTTTGTCTAGTTTGGCTTGGGGTCCATGGCAATGTTGAGGAAAGAAGGTTTCCTTGTATGGTCTCACTTTACAGAGAGGTTAGATTGTGTTTGGAGTGTATTGTTGAGAGGCTGTGATAGTGGCGTAATAGTGCGACTTGGGCGCGTTATATGCACCCAGACATGCTTCCCCTGCTGTCCCAGTTGCATTCCAGCAGTGTTGGCATCCTTTTCTGAGGTTCCAGGGTGGACTTGGTGACCTCCAAGTGGTCGAATTGAGATTTCCAAGTGGCGAGCATTTTTTCCCCATAGACTTTAATGGGATTCGATATTCGGTCGAATAGTCGAATTTCGCGGTCTATTCGAATCGAATTTCGAACTTTCGAATATTTCACTACTCGCTCATCTCTATTAAGTATATAATTCCACATGTGTTAATTCATAGTTTTGATGCCTTCAGTGTGAATCTACAATTTTCATAGTCATGAAAATACAGAAAACTATTTGAATGAGAAGGTGTGTCCAAACTTTTGGGCTGTACTGTACATCCTACCTGAAGTCTAATATATGTTTGTAACAGATTGCCAACTAATATATGTGTGTAACACTGCCATACTTGGCATTGTGAATGTGGCCTCAACACAATGGGGAATGAGGATGATCTAATTATCCCTAACACACTACATTACAAGGAAGACTTTATTACACAGAATATTAAACTGTGACAATACAGTTGAGCAGAAGGTGGGCCAGTCCTTGGGCCTCTCAGTGTCTGTTAAAGTCCACACCAGTTGCTGTATGGAGTTGTAACTATGGACAAAGACAATAAATGTTGTTCAAAGCCCACTGGGTAAATGTTGTTGCAGGCCAGGCACACCAGCAACTTGTCCAGGTGATGGCAATGCCACCTCCGTGCTGTAATTGTGGGATTTCTGCGCCAATGTCAGCCTCATCCTCCTCTTCCTCCACCTTGTCCTCACCCTCCCTTCAAGTAACAGTTCACAGTCATAGAAACATAGAAACATAGAGGGAGGGAGGAACATGGGGGAGGGAGGAACTTCTCCGCGTCATCAAAAAAGAAATCCAACACTTGCTTTCTCCTCACTAACTGGAAATGGAACCATGGTTACTGATAATGGGAAAAAAAATAGTTTTTTCTGTGTTGCATCAAAGAGGGCTGACCCATGCGCCCGCTTGGTTCACGTCTTCATTCTCACTGTCACCCAGTTCCTCAAGTCTTCCACTGAACTATAAGAGCTGTTAAAATGTCCAGGAAACTGTGCATGCATTTCAGCCACTCTTACTGTGCAAAGCACCCCCTCCTTGAGTTGCAAAGGCAAAATGCCCTTCCCAAATATCACCTGATATACAACATTTCCACCAGTTGGAACTCCACGCTGCTGATGTTAGATCGCCTGTATGAGCAAAGAAAAGCAGTGAAAGATTTCTTAATGCAGCAGATGGATAGGTTTACTCTTTCATGTTAGCCAGTGTGTAACTTCCACGTTAGCCAGTGGCAGCTCATATGTGACATGTGCTGCTTGATCAGGCCATTGTAGGAGGCCACTTTATTTGTCAGTTGGCAGAACTTTGGCATGAATTATGTAATGTTACTCCTTCACATCCTGGAGGGGATGCTGAGAAATCTGATTGGTGAGGGGACAGAAGACATTGCACTTACATCTCTTGGCCACCTGAGCCCTGAGTAGGATAAACTGGCAGAGAAGGAGGATGAGGAGGAAGACATAAACACTCAGGAATTTTATACACAACTAGGTGGTGTATGTTCCCAAGCGACAGGAGAGGAGTAGGTGGAGCAAGAGAAGCTGGAGGGAGCCGACAAAGACAACGCAGATGACACCGACAGAGTGTGGCAGTAAGCAGTGGAGATGGAGGCTGGGAGGCCATCTGAGTCCCTTGCACAAATGGCTAGATGCATGCTTTCTTGTTTGTGTAGTGACAGCCACACTGTCAGTATTCGGCAGAGGGATAAAAACTAGCTGTCCTCACTGTTAAACCCTCACTACTGGTCAAAATGTGGGTATTGTTTACACTTTCTGAGAGGGATGCAAAAATGGACTACTATAGAGACATGCTGTATAGTCGGTTGATTGCTAACTATGAGTGTCATCTCCCATCCTCAGGAAGATCTGACTGGGGGAAACTCTCTGCGCTAATGCTCCACTGCTATGACTTGGGGGGGGTGTATTAAATGCCTACGATCGGCTTTACCAATAGTCGCTGACATTAGCCGTGGGTGCTTACTGTATGAAATAGCAGGTATTCCACAGCTACGACGCACACTCTGCCATTTTTAAAGTCCCAACCACTGACTTAAATAGCCGTATGGCGGTCAGGAAGGGGTTAAAGAGTTTATGTGAGATATATTTTACATATAGTTATACCAATAAAACAGAACTGCTAAAATTTAATACAGTGATATCTCTTTTATTCTCTTAATGGAAACTTAATTTTTAAGCCCCATAAAATATAAATCTTGCAATATTAAAAGAAACAACATATCAAGCTGACAAATTACCGTCTTACAGAATGGGAGAAACAATACATACAGATTTTATACTCTTCATTCTGAGTGTAATTAACCTTGTAAAAATGTTACTTTGCATAAAACTGAAATACATTAATTCATTGAGTAGAAATTCAAACCACATTTTCAGAGCAGAAACTGACAGCAAAATACATCAAATAGAAATGTGAAATATAATTTAATGGCCAATTAAAACTATCTTATTTGATTTACAGTTTTTATTTTCCATCTCTTTATGGAAGCAATCAAATATGAATGCATAGTTGTAATGTGAGTGAAGGGTTTTATTGTCTGTTAATAAAATTAACATACAAAGTATTTGTCAAGTTACCAAGCAGTAATAGTTGCTGTTTTCGTAATTAATTTTATACAGTTTAGTTTTGTAATTACTGATTTATATGTTAAGATAAAGTCTCAGACTACTGACCAGTAACTGAACTGAAATATATCTATACACCAGTACAATATTGAATGTATGTACCTATATCATTCAGTTATGTTTTTACACATCTAAGTTAAAATTTAACCTTTTTTCTATATTTCTTGTGCAATGTATGACATTGATTACAAGTCTCATTGACCTGATTAAATATAATCAGGTTATATTTATTGGAATACAAGTCTTACTGACCTTATTGAAATATCCCATTCAGCGTCTTATTGTCTGAACTGCTGTACCCCAGTTTATTAATACATGAACAGATAAATTGTGAATTCCAAGTACAAACATGAAAAATAATAAAATAAACTCCTGTTAGCCTGTTCATTTTTTTTGTTTGTTTCTAGGTAGCTTCAGGGCATATTTTTTTCCAGAAAGAAACACAATTTAACTTAAAATTTGGACTTTATAATCATAAATGTGAGCTTTATATATAGCATTACATACTAGGGTTGTAGTTTAGTCTAGAATTATAAGAGTTGTGATTTTTTTTAACTTATTCCATACTAAAAATCTGTGGTAGTCATTATTCATATGATGTCATAAATTGTCAAACTGCTGTTCTGAAATCTAGCAACTAAGAAATTGGAGAGAATATTGGCATTCAGAACTTTGCTTGATCACCATTCAGGAAAGAAAGGTTGAATTCAAGCAGTTTTCCCTTGTGGTAAAGAGGCAATCGAATGTCTCCATTTTCACCACATTCTAGTGATGAGATGTCTCTGCTGCAACAGACTACTTAGGAAAGCGAATATGTAGATCAGTGGCAGATCTGGAGGGCTGAAAGAGATAGGGAACACAATAAAGAAATATAGCAAAACCACAGTAATGATATGACTGTGTATAAAGTTAATGCAATGCAACAGAACAGGAAAAGGATTTGGGTATACAGTAGTGGTTCTGAATTTAGTAAGAAACAGTATCTATTGTCAAACAGCAGCTGCAAAAATAGCATTCAAGCCCTGTGATCAGAGGCGTAGCTAGAGGTTCAGCACAAGGGGGGTGAAACATACTTGAGTGGGCCCCCCACTTAGTGGCTTCCCAAACGCACGTTTCCAACTTCACAGGCACATACTACTAGTTGTGGTTATAATATTGTATTAGAAAGATGACTGTATAAACTGCTAGATCATCTATGCTGTTAAGTACAGTGCAATGAACTTTCTACATACCCTAGTCTAAATACTCTACCACATAATGCAGTAAAATATAGGAGTAATAGGAGTAAAAAACAAGGGGACTCCTATGTTAAAGGAAACCTGTCCCCAGTTTTTACATCACTAAACTAACAGTCACCTGCCCCCATCAGACCTCAGATAAGTTTAATGTGCCCCCATAAGACCTCAGATCAGCGTATTGTGCCCCATCAGACCTCAAATCAGCGTATTGTGCCCCATCAGACCTCAGATCAGCAGAATGTGCCCCATCAGACCTCAGATCATCGTATTGTACCCCCATCAGACCTCAGATCAGCAGAATGTGCCCCCATCAGTCCTCACATCACCCTACTGTGCCCCCATCAGACCTCAGATCAGCGTATTGTGCCTCCATCAGACCTCAGATCAGCGTATTGTGCCCCATCAGACCTCAGATCAGCGTATTGTGCCCCATCAGACCTCAGATCAGCGTATTGTGCCCCATCAGACCTCACATCAGCAGAATGTGCCCCCATCAGACCTCACATCAGCTTACTGTGCCCCCATCAGACCTCAGATCAGCGTATTGTGCCCCATCAGACCTCAGATCAGCGTATTGTTCCCCATCAGACCTCAGATCAGCGTATTGTACCCCCATCAGACCTCAGATCAGCAGAATGTGCCCCCATCAGTCCTCACATCACCCTACTTTGCCCCCATCAGACCTCAGATCAGCGTATTGTGCCCCATCAGACCTCAGATCAGCTTACTGTGCCCCCATCAGACCTCAGATCAGCGTATTGTGCCCCATCAGACCTCAGATCAGCGTATTGTTTCCCCATCAGACCTCAGATCAGCGTATTGTACTCCCATCAGACCTCAAATCAGCAGAATGTGCCCCCATCAGTCCTCACATCACCCTACTGTGCCCCCATCAGACCTCAGATCAGCATATTGTGCCTCCATCAGACCTCAGATCAGCGTATTGTGCCTCCATCAGACCTCAGCTCAGCGTATTGTGCCACCATCAGACCTCAGATCAGCGTATTGTGCCTCCATCAGACCTCAGATCAGTGTATTGTGCCCCATCAGACCTCAGATCAGCGTATTGTGCCTCCATCAGACCTCAGATCAGTGTATTGTGCCCCATCAGACCTCAGATCAGTGTATTGTGCCCCCATCAGACCTCAGATCAGCAGAATGTGCCCCCATCAGACCTCACATCAGCCTACTGTGCCCCATCAGACCTCAGATCAGCGTATTGTGCCCCATCAGACCTTAGATTAGCGTATTGTACCCCCATCAGATCAGCCCACCCAGCGTCAGGTCATAGTGCGCGCCGGCCAGGGAAGACCGGAGGGCAGCCACAGCGCAGGACAGGTAAGAAAGGTTTTTTATTTTAATCTTATGTGGCTGGGTGGGCTGATGTGAGGTCTGATGGGGGCACAGTAGGCTGATGTGAGGTCTGATGGGGACACATTCTGCTGATCTGATCTTATGTGGCTGGGTGGGCTGATCTGAGGTCTGATGGGGGTCCCTAAATACAAGTGAGTGCTTCCATAATGGAAGTGCTCACTTGTATTTGCCTGATAGTTTTAAGGTCATTCTTGCTGGGCCCCCCTGAGTCACTGGGCCCGGAGCCATCGCCTCCCCTCCCCCCCCTCCCCCGGTAGCTACGCCTCTGCCTGTGATACAAATATGTCTCTACATCATAATACAAAAAATGTATTTAAATGTAAATAATAATCTAAAGAATTAGGACATCATCTATTAATACCACACATAGCAAGGGAGACATACAGTAATATAGAGTGAAGGAAAGGTCGTTGTATTATTGGTGTAAGAAAAGGTTGGGTTTTTTTTTTATACTGATGACCTATCTTTTGGCTAGATTATGAGTATTAACGGTAGAATGTGGTGGCTCACTCCTCTGTCCGTATGAAAAATAGGTGCAATACCTCACGGCTTAACCCCAGCCGTTATTATTATGGATAAATTGTCAAGTAAAGGAAGTGGTATGCACACTATCATCTGTGTGTATTCAAAGAATTTTATTAAATATGTCTATTCAATTGTGAATATTAAATGTTAAAAATTAATAATTAAAAAATAAAAAATAAAAATTAGTATAATGAGTTGTCAGCGCTGACTCTCTATACGTTCATAATATATGTACTAATATATAATATAAACAATAAAGATATAATATCAAGAGTTGCATAAATGAAAATAAAGCAATAATGGTAATGATAACAACCTTGTTGGCCGTGACACGGCACTAGTAAATGTTATAATATGGTTGATTGAATTAATATTGCAATATTAATTCAATCAACCATATTATAACATTTACTAGTGCCGTGTCACGGCCAACAAGGTTGTTATCATTACCATTATTGCTTTATTTTCATTTATGCAACTCTTGATATTATATCTTTATTGTTTATATTATATATTAGTACATATATTATGAACGTATAGAGAGTCAGCGCTGACAACTCATTATACTAATTTTTATTTTTTAATTATTAATTTTTAACATTTAATATTCACAATTGAATAGACATATTTAATAAAATTCTTTGAATACACACAGATGATAGTGTGCATACCACTTCCTTTACTAGATTATGAGTATCTGATCAGTGGGGGTCCAATACACGGGAACCTCATCTATCCGTTGTTTGAGAAGGCACTGGAATTTGCAATACTGCCGTGGTCTTCTCTCAGCTCATTAAAGAAGAGTGCGGTACATTATACAGCAGTTGTGCTTAGTATAGCATCTCAGCCCTTTTTAGTTCACATGGCCTTGGCTAAGATACGTAAAGGCCCTGGCGCTACTGTAAGAATCAGTGCCTTCTCAAACAGCTGATTGGTGGTGATGCCAAGGATAGGTTAGTATAAAATTATTGGAAAACCCCTTTAACCCCTCCAACCCCAGGCCTGTTTTCACCTTCCTGTCCTGGCCATTTTTTTCAAATCTGACATGTGTCACTTTATGTGGTAATAACTTTGGAACGCCTTTACTTATCCAGGCCATTCTGAGATTTTTCTCGTCGCATATTGTGCTTCACGACAGTAGTAAATTTGTGGCAAAATATTTTGTTTTTATTTATAAAAAAATACCAAATTTACCCAAAATTTGGAAAAAGTAGCAAAATTCCAAATTTCAATTTCTCTACTTTCAAAATACATAGTAATACCTCCAAAAATAGTTATTATTTTACATTCCCCTATGTCTACTATATGTTAGAATCATTTTATAAATGTCATTTTACTTTTTTCCTGTGAAACACAGAAAAGGAGGGGCGCACCATAGGGTAATAACGTAAGAGACAACTGAATTGTGTAGCTTACAAGTTGAGGCTCACCTTATAAGGTTGTGCTAGTTGGGCACAACTCCAATAAAAGCATGTCAACAGGAAATGATATTCCCTCGTTTGTGCAGCGACCGTATGTAGCCAAGGATTGAAAGACCACTTCTGTTAAGGGGTGCCTGGAGTCCCCACAGAGGTTGGATGAAGTCCACAAGTACAAGAGAAATATCCCACGGCGCAAGGAACTGGTCGTTGGTATATAAAGCTTGATTCTTTTATTTAGAGGAGTACAACGTGTTTTGGGGTATTAAACCCCTTCTTCAGGTACAGTAATATATAAAATTTCAATACACACACAATCAGACTATAAATAGCCAAAAAAAACGCCAAAAAAGAGGCGGTGGGTGGGAGGGACAAGGGGTGGGTATTGGTCATTAGCATATTCAAATTCATGTATATAAAACATAATAATAATTTAGCTAAAAATGATATGTCACACATTATTGGTCATAAAAAGCATTGGTGATTCAAGTGGTTAAAGAAAATCCATACCATAAAGATGTGAAGGTTATTGCTGTCCTGAACGTGTGTCCCGGATCGCCCGGCCTCTCGGGGGTACGATCACGTGAGTTGGAGCGCGATCACATGATCGGAGCTCCGGTCACGTGATCGGAGGTTGCCTGGTAGCAGTGACGCCGCGGCTGGGGCCGTGGCATAGTACAAAAAGGCAACATGCGCATTGATAAATCAGAGGGTTGCTTAGCATCAGTGACGCTGCGGCGAAAGAGCCGCAGCAAAATACAAAAGAAGGGGGACATAAGCAATAGTGACTCATATTCACAGACAGAACAATGATGAGTGGGTAAGTGATAAATAGAATGAATAAATCAACATATAAATCGGTATGGTTTCACTAGAGAGCACAAGAGTATATAGAATTAGGATATCAATATAATACTAGAAATAGGGGTGACACTTATACCAAAGGGATAAAAAGAATTGTAATGATTATAATAAAACTCAGGTATAATTATAGCATAATAATGTTTAGCATAATGTACATATACATATATATATACACATATACATATGTATATCATAATAATAGATGTCACTGACATATATACAATGTAAGATAAAAAGGAAAAAATAATATAAATATAGAATATAAAAAATATTAAATATTAAATATTCAGAGGAATCTTGGCCAAAAAGACCATTAAAATAAGATAAGATCAAAGATTTATCTCAAAGGCCTCATTAAGGCCATAGGGGTTCAAACAATTGAGTTTAAATATCCAGAACATCTCACGTCTACGTAATTTCTGTAATATACTGGAACCATTAGTAGTGATCTGTTCTATTGGAGTGATAGTAAAGCCCGAAAACGAACCCTGATGGGAGTTACTCGCATGTCTAGAAACACTGTGTTGCATAAATTGCTTCTTGACATTGGATCTATGTTTGTTGACCCTATTTCGTAACGTCTGGATTGTTCGTCTAACATACCGTAACCCACATGGACATTCTAAGAGATACACTACATTGGTGGAACCACAATTGAGGTCTCCCTTGATGAGGAAGGTCTCCCCTTTAGGGCCTGAAAATGATTTCGTAGAGCATATGGAATTACAACATAAACATTTCGGTAGGTTGCACTTGCGGCTCCCTAGTCGCGTAATTTCACTAACAGCGGTTTTAGCAGAATGTTTAAGTTTGCTCAGGGCCAAAAGGTTTTTTAGAGTTTGGGATCTCCTGAATGTTATGGGAGGTTTACTTGGTAGATGTCCACTAAGAAAAGGATCTCTCTTGAGGATAAACCAATGTTTGGACAAAACTCTCCGTATGGTAAGATGGTCATCATTAAAAGAAGTGACAAAGTTTACATCAAATCTATTGGAGGGGGTAACCTCAGGGTCTACTTCATTTATTATGCCAGGGATGCAGTCGGACTGTGTCAGGGTAGATGCTCTACTGTAAGCAGCTTCTATAATTGCCGGGAGGGAATCCTTTTCGTAGAAATCTCTTTCTTAATACCTGACTTTGACTTATAAAATCTTCGTTTTTGGTACAATTTCGTCTAATACATTTGAACTGGCCAAAGGGGATATTACTTCTCCATTTCTTATGATGCTGGCTATTAAAGTCCAAATAGCTATTGGCATCGACCTTTTTGAAGAAAGTACGGGTAATGATCATCTCGTTATCGTTAGTGAGTTCTAGATCTAGGAATTCACCCTTCCTAGGGTCACAAGAACCCGAGAATGAAATCCCCCAAGTATTAGTATTCAGAAATTCAATAAAATTACTTATAGAAGTACCATCTCCATTCCATATTATGATCAGATCATCTATATACCGTCGGAAAAATATGATATTATCCTTAAAATAATGAGATTTAAATATCATATCATCTTTAAAGGCACCCATAAATAAATTGGCAAAGCTCAGGGCAAAACGTGTGCCCATAGCGGTCCCCTTGGTTTGTAAATAAAAAGTATCCTCAAATTTAAACGTATTGTGAGTCAGAATAAAATGAATACAATCTAAAATGAATGTCTTTTGTTCTTCAGGCATAAGGAGATCATTGTCTAAAAATCTTTTAGTACAACTTATACCCACATTGTGTTCAATATTTGAATACAATGAAGAAACATCCAAGGTTAGCCATTGGTAGGTGTTTCTCCAGGGGATCTCCTATAATAATTGTATTAATAATGCAGAATCTCGTAGGTATGAGGGGAGTTGAATGACGTATTTTTGAAGGAAGGTGTCTACATAATGAGACAGATTACATGTCAATGATGAGATGCCAGAAATAATCGGACGTCCGGGGGGATGTATGATATCCTTGTGGATCTTTGGTAAGTGATAAAAAATGTCAATTTCAGGGTCTGGTACTAAAAGATATTCTATCTCTTTCTTATTGAGGATATGTGCAGCTGATTGTTCAAGAGTTTTTAAGAGTAGCTTATGCTCTTCCAATGGGTTTATATCAAGGGTGCAATAATAGTTGGTGTCTGATAATATACGGAGTGCCTCCTTTATATAGTCTACCCTAACTTGTAATACTAACCCCCTCCTTTATCAGCACTTCTAATGACTAGAGATGAGCGAGTAGTGTTCGATCGAGCCGGTATTCGATCGAATACTACGCTATTCAGCATACTCGATTTCGATCGAGTATAACGGCGATGGTGCACTTAGAATTTGTTTCCCCTCCCACCTTCCCTGGCGCTCTTTTTCCACCAATCACCATGCAGGGGGGGTATGACAGGCCCGCGGAGCCGAAAACGGCGTCTACATGGATTGGCTGGAAAAACCACGTGACCTCGAATATTAATAACTCAGGTCTTCCTGCTCGTTCGCATATGCTGCGTGAACTTAGTCAGGGACAGAGGCTGGAGAAGGGAGAGATAGGTTTTAGCTGTTGGACAGGCAGGAGCGTGATTAAAAGCCCTTATCAGGGCTACTATAGTGCAGTACAGTGATAGCTTTACTACTATATACACTCTGCAGAGAACGGCTGCTGTATTCAGGGATAGCTGCTGGAGTAGGGACAGAGAGAGGCATTAGTGGTGTATTAGGTGCTCTGCTACATACCAAACTATATTTGGCACTACTGTTCTGCATTCTTTTTGGCTGCAAAACCCTGTTATATACCTAGTGTGTATATGCACCATCTGATCTTCTGGCAGTATACGGCTGTGTACATTTTTTTTTTTTAAATACAGTTTCTTTGGCTCTAGTGTTCTGGGTTCTGTGTGCCTGCAATACTCTTTTTGTATACCAGGTGTAAATACCCACCGTCTGACCTGTTAGTACACGGCTGTGTACTCAGACATATTTAAAAAAAAGTCCTGTTATTTGGCACCTGTATTGTGCGTTCTGCGTGCCTGCAAAACTCTTTTATATACGTGCTGTTAATACCCACGTCTGACCTGTTAGTACATGGCTGTGTAATCAGACATATTTAAAAAA
>ONZH01014087.1:0-26704 GCA_900303285.1 Rhinella marina | reverse complement strand
AGGGTTAACAACTTTGTAAAATTCAGTTTTATTACATTGGGGCTGTAATTTCTAAAATATGTTCATTATGGAGGTTTCTATTATTTAAGCCCCTCAAAGTCACTTCAGAACTGCAAAGGTCATTTAAAATTAAATATTGGAAATTTTCATGAAAATCTTAAAAATTACATCTAAAATTCGAAGCCTTCTAACGTCCTAAAAAAATAAAATTACATTTCCAATATTATGCCAGCATAAAGTGGACATATGGTGAATGTTCATTAATAACATTTTATTTGATATCCCTATGCAACTTAAAAGCAGAGAAATTCATATTTAATAAATTGTGATTTTTTTTCAAAATTTTCAGTAAATTTAGATTTTTTTTTATAAATAAAGGTAAAACATATTGACTCAAATTTACCATTAACATGAAGTACAATGTGTCATGAGAAAACAATCTCTGAATGGCTTGGATAAGTAAAACTGTTCCAAAGTTATTACCACATAAAGTGACACATGTCAGATTTGCAAAATTAGGCCTGGACAGGAAGTGGTAAGGTGGGTTTACATGCGCCTACCAGAAAGCCGAATGTTGGGAAGGAAGCTTTCCTTCACAACAGTTGGCCGCTTTGCTGAGTGAGGAGACTGCACATTTACATGGCAGTGATCTCCGTCACAGTATGAAGACAAGGGATCGCTATAGCTGCTGCCGCAGAATCAATATTTGATGTGCCTGCATGAATGACCAGATCACACGATCAATGAGTGTTCCACTCGTTCATCAGGTAATCGGGTGGCACATTTAGATGGGCAAATTGTCGGGAATGAGCGTTTGCAGGAACTGCTTGACAATCGGACAGTGTAAATCACCTTCAGGATCGACATTGTGGCCATCAACCTGATGAGGTAGATGACCCCAGGACCAGTAGAGGCAGTAGTTTTTACTCATAGAGCACTGTATGTATGAGGTTGGAGAAGACAGAAGTGGTGAAAACCTCATTTTAGGGACTGAATCTCTAGAAACTTGACACCTGAGTCAACTGGGTTCTTGAAGTTCTGCAGTTGTTTTCTTGTGCAGACTGCAAACCCAATATGTCATATATACATGACCCCCTCCATGACGCAAAGTAAAAAAAACTACAAGTAAGGACTCTCCATCATGGATGGTCAGACATCTCAATGGTCACCATGTAGTAGTAAATGGCCAGTTTCTCTGCAAATTGGAAATGATTCCAGAATCAGTGTGGACCAGATGGTGGTGTGTGCGTGTAACACTAGAGCTCGGTGTTTTGGCGCCAAGAAAGGGTGTGTGGATGGTGTTGACCTGCAAATGTCCTGACCAGATTAGTTTGTCCTGGGGCTTGTCTGTGAGTAAAGCATCAGGGAACTGAAGACCAGAGTGGGCTTGTTCCCTGAGGCAGCATTGGTGGGCTGTGAGCCTGCGCAGTAGGTTACCTGGCACACTATTGGGAGATCTATGGACGAGAGCCGTCATCTTGACATCACTGAGAGAGGCTTGTGGAGTCATGAAGAGCAGATGAGGAACCACTCGAACACCACGTTACAATGTAATAACACCACCTGCTGTAATTTAAGGGGTAACTTTAGATGAGCTTTAGAGGCGTTGTCCAGATTCTATATATTGATGACCTATTTCTCAGGATAGGCCATCAATATCAGATAGGTGGAGGTCTGACATCCCATCACCCCACAAATCATCTCTTCTAATGAGCTACCAATGCCACAAATTTACACAGAGGCTGAATGGCTGTTTTTCATGAGATCAGTATACAGCCAGATCCTCCTTCCATTTAATTCATTTGAGTCCTGTTGGCACACGTAAAGGAGTTATTATACAGTAGGGTCCCATCTAAAGGAGGTCAGCTTGCCGTGGCAGATAAACACAAATAAATTTCGATCAAAATATATTTTCCTAAGTACCTCATATTCAATTTATGTAGTGAATATAGCATTAAGTAAAAGTGTTTTTTGCTTATGTCTCCATGGTAACAGACTACAAACAAACCCTGTGTAGTCTGATCCTACCACTACTTACTACTTGAACTTACTCTCTTCCATCGATCCTCTGTTTCTAGCTAAGACACTGTACATCAGGCAGGTTAGTAAGAAGCAAGGAAAAGATGTAAATGACTCCGGGGTAAGTCACTCCCAGGACATCATATTATAAAAGATCTCACATTCATGTCCTCTGTGTCGTCTTAAATTTGTGTGATCAGTGTCAGTAGCCCGCGGTCAGACCTCCACATGCAATCATACTTAAAGGGAACCTGTCATCAACTTTATGCTGACTGTACTGCTGGCAGCATAAAATAATGACAGAAATGCTGATTTCAGCGGTGTGTCTCTCTTGAGCTAAAAGTGAGTGGTTGCTGAGAACCAACATCACAAACATTGCAGCCCAGGCCTTGAAAAGAGTCAAATCTACCTGAGAAGAGTCATAATTATTCCTAATCTCCTGCTCTCCCCACCCATCTGCTGATGATTGGCAGTTCTCTCCTAGAAAGAAAGGGAGAAAACTAGGTAGAAGCCTGTCAATCATCAGCAGGAGGGCAGGGAGAGCAGGAATTCATGAATAAACATGACTCTTCTCATGAAGATTTGACTCTTTTCCAGGCCTAATCTGCAATGTTTGTGATGTTGGTTCTCGGCAACCACTTACTTTTAACTTATAAATGACAGACCGCTGAAATCAACTCACCTGTCTCTACTTTATTCTGCCGTTAGTATGGGTAGCATAAAGGTGATGACAGGTTCCCTTTAACCTCATTTCAGTCAGTAAAATTGGGGCTTATAAGCCCACCCCTGGGAACGCCCCAAACCTACCCGGAAACACCCAGTTGTGGGCGGGTATCGCATCATCCCCGACCATTTTCAGGGACTGTCTCTGAAAATCAGGCACAGTCCCAGCAAATTTGGAACAGTTGGCAGCTATGCACAATAGAGCCTCAGTATGGTGCACTACATTCTCATATTGTGGCACTGTCTGTGAAAACAGTGACGTTTCAGCGAAGAAATGCAGGAGATGTTGTCATTGGGACACAGTGGTGAATAATGGTATTGTGTGAATTTTTTCTTCCTCTTTCAGTTTTGGCAGACATCGGTTGAAGATCCCGCTGTGGCTGATTGCTTGTTCCTGTGTGTTCATCCTCCTCCTCATCACAGCCGTATTGCTGGGTGAGTGTCAGAATTATTACATGACTGACAGTGAATGGGCCAGAGCTATCTCAAAGGCCAGGTAATAGTATGGACGAATAAGACAATTTCCTTCCATCATCCTGTCCTGACCATGTGTGGCCCTCCCTGAAGATTTTCTTAGACCATATTTAATGGTTCCAGCTGTGTTATTGGCACTATTTCACAGTATGGCACAATGTGCACAGTAATATGGCTGTATTACTCCAGGGAAGCTCCTAAATCATCCTAGATCACCAGGGATATCATAAACCACCAGGAATGTCCTAAATCATCCTAAACCACCAGGGATATAGTAAACCACCAGGGTTATCCTAAACTATCCTAGACCACAAGGGATATCCTAAACTACCCTAGACCACCAGGGACATCCTATACCACCCTAGGATACCAGGGATATCCTAAATCATCCTAAACCACCAGTAATGTCCAAAACAATCCTAAACCACCAGAGACATTCAAAACCATCCTAGACCACCAGGAATATCCTAACCCACCAGGAATGTCCTAAACCACCCTAAACCAACAGGGATATCCTGAACTATCCTAGACCACCAGGGACATCCTAAACCACCCTAGACTACCTGGGATATCCTAAATCATCCTAAACCATCAGAGATGTCCAAAACAATCCTATATCAACAGGGAAATCCCAAACCATCCTAGACCACCAGGAATATCCTAAACCACCAGGAATGTCCGAAATCATCCTAAACCACCAGAGATATACTAAACCACCCTAGAACACCAGGGATATCATAAACCACCAGGGATATCTTAAACCACCCTAGTCCAATAGGGATATCCTAAATCATTCTAAACCACCAGGGATGTCCAAAAAATCCTAAACCACCAGGGATATCCTAAACCATCCTAGATCAGCCAAAATATCTGAAACCCCTCTAGACTACCAGGGATATGATAAACCATCCTAAACCACCAAGTATATCATAAACGCTCCTAAATGACCAAGGGTATTCAAAACTAACCTAGACCACAAGAGATATCCTAAACTCCCCTAGAATACCAGGGATATCATAATCCACTCTGGCCCACCAAGGATATCCTAAACACACTAGAACAGCATGAATATCCTAACCACACTAGAACAGCATGAATATCCTAAACCAACATAGACCACCAAGGATATTATTATTAACCTCATCTAATTAATTTTAGAGAACCCCTAAACTCTCTTCATATATACTCCAACAGCTACAACCCCCTAGCTTCACCTACCCCATAGATTCCCTTCCTGCCCTTGTGCCCCTCTTTAAATGTAGCTTCATATATCTCAAGACACCATTATGATGACATTAGAATTCATGAATTCACCATCTGTATCAGCATTATATAACATGCACCATTTGTGCAATGATATGGACATGCTGGTTATTATGGTTCCATCAGTAACAGTTCTCTTGGAGTGAGGAACACTTGGTGATCTTTGTCCATGTTCATACATTATTTAGCTCTACTCATCTTGTGATTTAAGGTTTTCTATTATCCCGGGGTGCAGTGAAGGATGTCAGTCCCTGTGGACCCCCATGTGAAGACCCCTGGATTTGGGTTGGAGGTCGCTGTTACTTCTTCTCAAATTATTCTAAGACCTGGAATGACAGCCTGGAGTTCTGCACTTCACATGGCTCTGCACTGGCCGTGCTCATCGATCCGGAGATACAGGTGACTTCATCTTCATCCCCCTCTTCCCTCCCCCTCTCCTTACCCTCATACACATACATCAGGTCATCTCCTCGTTCTGAGTCTAGTCTCGTCATACCGAGCTCCTACACTCCTCAGACATTTATGTTGTGCTGCTTCATCTTGGAAGACAAAACTTTAAAGGGCAACTCCACCTAATTTCCACCAATTATTAATAAAAGGTAGCAAGAGACAGAGAAATGCTCGATGAGATCAGAAACACCATCAAAAATACCTGGGGCTGTAGTGACTGGAGGGACGGCATCATGAAGATGAAGAGGGGTCAGAATTGTGTGTTGTCTGGTTATCAGCATCATGTGGGGGAGGGGCAGAGACATCAAGACCTCATACGTACCCTGGGCAATACTGTTGAGTGGGAGATATATTGAGTTGCTGCAGAGTTTTGCAGTTGGACACTTTTATAATAATTTTCTTCCAGAAAGCAACAAAACGATACCGGGAAACTGTTAATTACTGGATTGGGCTCAGCATGAACCAGGACGGGCGGTGGATGTGGACTAATGGTTCTCCGTATAATGGCAGGTAGGTCATGTATTAAAGAATGCCCCCAGAAAGTAACGACCCACCACCATATATATAATTTGCTTCGTTTTCTGTTCTTGGAAAATATGGCAAATACAACTTTCACATATAGATTATATGGGGGAGGGGTCTCTCTATATAACGGTGATATGATTGTGTTTAATAGTGTGGATAATCAGAACATCAGCCACCTGAGATGTGCTTTCCTGAACTCCCACCTGGGGGCGCTACACTGCTCTACACTACGTCAATGGATTTGTGTGAAGGACTCCTCCAGGTAGCAGCCGGTATGTTTCAACGGTATGTTTCCGCTTATATGAGATATTCTGCTGTCACCTATCAAATCATTGCCTATCCTCCCCCCGCCCACTGGGCCTCTGCCCAAAGCACCATTGGCATGACTGGAGTCCTTAATTTTGCCGCATTCACAGTGACATCATCAGTCCTCTCCACATAATCCAACCTCAGTTTTGTGTAAGCTTTCTAGACTTTTTTCTTTCAGTGTGAAATCTGCTTATCTTGGCCTGAGCAGCATTAACAGCATTATCAGTGACAATGAGGTAACAACCTATTTTGACCACTAGTTGGCATCACATGTGAAACCTGTGATACTACTGTACATCAATTATTCTATTAGGAATTATAACAAATTCATTGTCCCCTCCCCATATACCCCTCAGGTGCTTCACATGTCTATGACCTGTCCCTCCTGTTATAGTTAGTGATTATATCTGATATTGTCTTGTAGATCCATATTAGAAGCCCAGAACCCAGGAGAAGATGGAGACATCACCTGGAGATTCCAGAGGTCTTATTTGTGGAGGCACTGGGCTACTTGAATGTGGGTTTCTAACCATCTCAATGACAAATCATAAGTCTGTGCTGGATTTCTGCAAAATGCTGGTGGTACTGGTAGTAGTGATCCTGATGGAGGTAGTAGTAGTGGTGCTGATGAAGGTAATAGCGGTCAGGATAATTATCACAGTGCTGCTCCTTGCACTGATCACTTCCCAGTAGCATGTAGGTGGACATTAAGGCTCTAGTGTGGTGTAGGGTTCTGGTTCTGTAGCTGGATTTATATTATGGGTTGGTTCTTTCCTGCGGCCAGTGACTGGGTCGCTGTTAACGCACTGAATGTCAGTGTGATAGGTACATAAACTGTGACTATGGAGGTCCAGATGGATACAGTGAGAAACACGTACTCCAGATACCACCAGCGTCGCTAAAAACAAAGATGTGAACAGAGCCTAAATGTTAGCCAACAACTCATGTAAATATGAATTCATTTTTAGGATTTTTTTTATATGATTGAAACAAAATGTTATTTAAATTTGAAAAATGATTTATATTTACTATTTATCGCACATATGAATTCTAAAAAAAACCATGACAACTTATGAAAATCACTGTAAAGTGATTGTAAAAAGGTTAATTAATTTTTGAAGTCTCTGTAGTTGTTTGAGGCTTTTAAATTAATCTTTTGAAGTATAAAATCCTGAGAGGATTGGTCACTTTATTTTTTTGTACAGTTTGATAAAAAATGAGACCAAACTATTGTTGATGTGATGTCGGATTAATAAATGTTAATATAGAAATATATATTTGTTTTACTTTTGCATTTTACATAAATCTTTTAAAAATATTTTATTGTATTTAGTCATTTATTTGCATTTCATTTATTAACTTAAATTTAAAGACACTTTCCTCACCAGGAGTGACTGCAACGGGTTACTCTAGGTTACTCTACCTCCACTCACACAATCTTACAGACCTGTTACTTAGGCTGCAAACTGAGCTTACATCACACCCTGATACAAACTCAACTGCCTACTCCTCCCCCCATCCTCCCTAAATACACTCTACCACTATCTACTGAGTAGCTGAGTAGACTATAGGGGACTCAGACATCAGTATAGGAAAGGTTCTTTACAATATTATCCGCATATGAAGGGATGGATAGGTACTATTTAAGGGATCTTCCTTCCACAGTTTATAACCAGCTACTAATTAGCTGAAATGCCCGGTGAACCTCTTTAATAATGAATTTTATATAATTCATTGAGAGAGGTGGAACTTGATGGGCCTATGTCTTTTTTCAACCTATGTAACAGTCAAAAGGCCAAACACTGTATAAAAGGCTATGGATTCTTTAGAGCATACCAAGAACAACATGTTAAACAAAACGCATGAAAGCAAAGTAAAAAAAAGGGAGAAGATACATTAGCAGAGATTTACTAAGCTAAATGCACACAAACTGTCTAAAAAAAAACTGCGGTACCGTCCTTGCTGGACATGGGCAGAGTGGTAAAGGGGTTTAACTGAAATGTATCAATGTGCATAACAATCTTCACACATTATATTGTTGTAAAGTAAGCCAACCAAGAGATGGTAAAAAGAAGAAACAATTGTCTAAGCTTCTACAAGATGCTCTAAATGGATCACACGGCGTGCACCTCTCTAATCTGGCCCACACTCTGCTTGTCTGGTCTAGTTTTAAGATGTCTAAATCTAAAGGGTCATTTCCATGGACAACCGTTATCACCTACGCACTGGATCCATGAGATACCTGATCATTGGGGGGTTGCACTGCTAGGACCCCCACTAATCACAAGAACGAAGGTCCACGATTCCTCTGTATGAATGGAGTCGCACATACTTGACCACCACTTTATTCACATCTGTAGAATTGATGAAGATAGCTAAGAGCTGTAGTTAGCAGTCCCATAGAAATGTGGAGCAGTGGTCATCTTCTCCTCGACCTGAAATGGCTGATAACAGAGAGCTATAGATTACGTGTAACTGTAAATGGAGAGAAGACTGAGATAGGGTGGGTTGTTTCCCTAAGATGTTCTGTAGTAATGACTCCCTATGGGTGCAGCTCCTGATCCAGCATATGTGTCCCCTGTGCTCATCCTCCAATCCTCTCTGTAGCTTTCAGCTTTAAAAGCTGCTGTGAATGGGTAGAAATGTTCTACAGAACCAAGGATGTAGCTAGAAAGCACTATCAAGGCATGGGGCCCGGTTGTCAGGGAGCAAACTGACGCCCTGGTTTTTAGTTGTTTCCTGTACCATAGAGCTCTGGGGATGCTGGGGATACACAATCTGTGTCTTCCCTGCATCCAGGCATGGGATTCAGCCTCAGGTTCTCAGATCCGGTTGTTAAAATTACAGAACCGGCTGGGAGCTGGAGATGAGCCCTTCCATTCCATAGTTTGGCTCCTTAGAATTTTTAAAAGTTGGGTGGTATGTGTGTGTAGTGTATATATAGGGTATTTATGTATGTGTACCATGTATATTATGTATTTATGTGTATGTGTGTTGCATATATGTGATGTATATGTCAACATGTGTTATGACGCTGCATGTCCGCCGTTGAGTAGGGAACCTGTTGTTAAAAATTTGAATCCCACCCCTGACTGTATCTCTTGTAGTTGATGGTAATTTCTGCAGTAGCTGGAGGCTGTAGAAGTATAGAAGAGGCAGTGACCTGCAATATGAGATTATTATGATAGACTAAGAGCTGGTCAACGAATGTCTCCAGTGGGTCTAGTCAGAGACTGAGGTGTAGACCAAAGTGACAGACCCTGTCATGTGTAGATAATCTGCGGTGGTTTCTGTATCTAGAAGCCCTCAGACGGGCGCTTTGGTAGTGGATAGCCTTCCTTTAGACCCACAGAGACACAAAATGTCCAGGCAAGAGTTGTCAGCCATATTGGTCACAACCTGACCTTTGGGAAGATTTGTGATGAGACACACAGTCCTCCGGGACTATTTGTCTGCACTGTTCATCTGTTCCAGTGTAAGAGAAACCAACAAACATATTGTACCACCTAAATGGACAGTAACCACTAAGCTTTATGTGCCTCTGCACCAAAAAAAACACCTGCAACTTTTCAGGGAGACGATTTGTATGAGCGAGCTTCCATAGAAATCATTGAAACTTGTCAAAACTGCCTGCTGTTGGAAGGGGGAGATGACCCTAGTAAGATATAGTGCCTTCCAAAATTAGTCAACTCCCAGAGAAGTCAACAGATTTGTCTGCAAGGTTGTTCCAGTTTTTTTTTTTTTTATAGCTGATATAACATTACTTGTCATGTTGGTTGCATAAGTAATCAACCCCTTCAGAAGTCTTCTGCTGGAAACTCGAGGTCACCTTGTCCCAGCTTTTCATCCCATGTCCCTTCTGACTTGTAGCGTCATCTTCCCACGCTGCCGGTTCCTGGAGATGCTCTGTTGTCCAACACCTGTTGTAGCCAGATAGAAAGGTCTATGGTCATAAAGGAAAGCTCAGGCACTCATTGAAGAAGCCATATTTCTTCTTTTACTAGAAGCCCGGTCACAGGATGAGCACACTTCTCTACATCCTGTGATCATGATTTTAGTAAAAGAAGAAGTTTGCTTCATGTATTGAGTCTCAAGACTTTCATTTCCTATATTTTGTTTCAACTACGGATTAAAAGGGTCCTCGGGGTGCAGAACATCACAGAGCATTGTCTACGCTGGATACAGTTGTATCACCTCTCAGCTGACAGCAGGACTGGCTGTGTACAGGGTTCTGCCTCTGAATGTTCTCATCCGCTGGCAGCAAGCAGAGACTTTGAAACTGGTGGAAAGTAGAACTTTACAATTTTAAGGAAAATCTCTCCCTACTACACGTTGCTGAGACTTTTCCGTCTGGTTCTTCCTTAGTAATGGATTCTTTCTCACCCCTCACATAGCAGTCAGGTGGGTACAGCGCTCTTGACATGGGTGATCGGTGATCTGCCTCTCCTTCTAAGTGATAGTTGTCCTCTCCACAGCTCCTCTCACAATTCTCCATCTTTCTTTGATGTTTCATGGTGATGGACGCCCTGGCCTAACTATTTTTTTTTATTTAGCACAAGGGGCAGTATAATAAAAGCACAAAATCATTATAATGTCATAAACTTACTTGTCCGCATTCCATTGGCATGATCCTCAGCCTTGGCACACAATCACATTCTTAGCAACAGGATGAAATGCTCGGTTTCTCCTCACAGTGTGCAGGAGGAAATTAGCAGCTCAGCTGCTCTATTCCTGTGTATTGTGTTTCTGACTAATGGAGTGATGAGGTTCTGATCCCTCATGTTTTTGACCTCGGCTCCTTCTTTCACCACTCTGTCTCTCATTTTTGTACTGTGTTGTCATCTTGGTTCTAACCGATTTATCTACAACTCTGCCTTTGTGTTGTCTATAAGTGTTTGTCTGTCTCTGCACATAAGTAGTACAGGGGCTGTCAACCAGTTGGGATCTTGCTACTGAGGGCTTGCACTGCAAATAGGTAGAGAAAGTAATGAAAAGGTATATAAAAAAAAAAAAGAAATGGTATATAAGGCTCTTCAAAAAATAGTATCCCCACAGTTTTTCTTTAGAAACTCCCAAATGTTATACGCAAACTAAACAAATGTTTGCGCTTTCCCTTTCCTTTGAATGACTTGAAACTAATATTTGGTGGCATCACCATTGTTCTGAGAGCTTCTTGACATCAGTGGTGCATGGAATCGACCAACTTCTGGCCCCACTGAACTTGTCTTCCAGTCCACGACGATTGGATGAAATTCTACAGTTCTTCTGCATTTTTAGGTATGTTTCTTTTTTTTATGTCCCCTCCATAAGTTCTCTATGGGATTGGTCTGGCCACTTCATTACCTCAATCCTGTTTGTAACCAAGATGTTGTTCTCTTACTGGTGGGTTTTGGGTCGTTGTCACGTTGAGACACTGATTCAGAGGCGGACTGGAAACTTAAAGTGGCCCTGGAAAAAATACTAAAAGTGTCCCCGTTTTGTAGTCAGGTGCAAATTGATGGAAGGCAGGGCCAGCAATACCATATTGTGGCACATTATACCGCCCCAACAGAACCAAACACCACGGTCCATCACAAAATACTGCCAGTAGCACAAAATATATCCCCAAAAACTTCCACTGGCTGGCGGTGAGGAAGGTCCAGGCGGCCTCCTGGGCTTCAGCCCACCGAGAAAATTCCCTGTAAGGTCTATGGCCAATCCGCCCCTGCACCCGATTACAAGGGCATTTCTTCTTCGGCATAGGACAAAATGAGCGCTTCAAATATTTATATATTAAAACTGATCCATGATCCCTCTTATGTGATAAATAGGCCCAACACCATGGTGGGAGAAGCATCTCCATATCATGATTTTTGTACCACCATGCTTTAGTGTCTTCACAGTGGACTGTGGCTTGAATTCAGTGCTCAGGGGTCTTCTGACATACAGTATGTTGTGCCATTTTTTCTTTGTGGCAGTGACTGTTGTTTCTTGGTGACTTGTCTTTTCTGGGACTTTGCAGAGAGTTCACTTCATTGTCTTCTGATTGCAGCAGGACTCACTGGTAACTTCTTCTACCATCTTTCTGGGGGGTGATCACTGGCTGAGCCTTTACCATTTTAGCTATTCTTCCATCCATTTCAATTACTGAGAATGAACGGGATGTAGGTCCTGATTGTTGGGTCTGTTTTTTTCTATTACTCTACTATGCTTACAAGTAATTTATTTGTTGTGTATAAATATCTCTTCTACAGTTATTTATCAGGTTAATAACTACTGTATATGTATCTGTCTATGATAAATGTATTGATTTTATATGATGTGTAATAATGATATTTGGGGCAATCGTGTTCCCTTTTCCTGCTAAACTTGGGAAACATCAGGAGATATTCAACTCCTGGGTTCTGATTGCTGCACCCAATCCCACTATTGCACATGAACGGCTACACTAAACTTATCAGGCTCTGCTGCATCTACATGAACGGAGCAGTGACCCTAGAACTAAATGATAGAAAACAGAACAGGAACTCGCCCACATACGGTTTGTCAGGGTTTTTTGCAGCTTTGGAAGGAAACAATCTTGTAGACGTCTTGAAGAGATGCAGGAAGTGTTGTCATGTGGACACAGTGAGTTCTCTTTATTCCAGCTCTGTCAGACATCGGTGATGGTCGCTCTGTGGCAGATTGGTAGTTCTTGTGTGCTCGTTCTCTTCATCACAGGGGTACTGTTGTGTAAGTGTCACCCATAGAGACTGGTCTATCTGCAGGGTATAACTTATCAGTCTGGGGCCCCGATGCAAAATCTGTACAAGGGCCCCACCTTTCACGTTGTAGAAGTCTTAAAGAAAACACGGGGTTAAAGCGTTAATACTGGGTAAAATTAAGGCTTAGCATTTTGCTTTGCTCCTGTCCATGAGGAAATTAAGTCAATGGGGAACAACTGCCATACCACTAACAGCCATGGACAGGGGAGGCGCTGTTGCTGTACAAATACATTTTAGCTCTATATTTTTCTTTTCTGGACATTTTATGTGTATTTTCTCCTTTAAGGTTTTCTATGTTCTCAGCTGAGGCCTCTGAAGCTCCTTGTGCCTGGTCATAATCCAACTCCAAACAAGTTCTCTTATAGAGCTGTAAAAGGGCCCCTACAGAGGTGTACGGGGCCCTAATGTACCTCTATATGCCTCTGATTTATGAATCTAGTAGTAAAAACATCACAGCTGTTCCATCTATGGTATAAGGAAGCCTGTGAGATAAGAGGTGAGACATAACAAGTAATACTAAGAATATAAGAGAAACAAGAGCATGCTGAACAGAGATAAGGGGGCACAGAGGAAATCAGAGATCCAAAGAAGGAATGAGACACCCGTGAAACAAACCAAGCGCTCATTTTTGAGAATTATAAAGAGGAACTAAAAAAAGGACATATTACAGTATATGTGGAAGCGGCGTGTGCCTGGAAAGGACGCTGAGCGAAATCACACAGGGTGTATCACTTCCTTTACTTTTTTTTTTTATAAAAATGAATTAAAAAATTTAAAAATGTACGGTAGAAAACACAACAGGACACAAGCGCTAGTGACTAAGCCTGCCCCCGGTGTACACAGCACTTACTGGACGGTGACACTTCCTACACAGCTTAGACCTCTATGGCAGTGCTAGCTGAATCCCAGCAAGAACCCACTGTGCCGTAATGTGGTAAGAAGACAAAACTGTTCCCGTGGAGACACGTGGAGCTCCATATCCTAACGAAAGAACCCACACTGTAACGCATGTCACCGTAGGAAGAAATTCTGTGCAGTACGACCGGTTACACGGTATAAGGAGAGGTTCTTTACAGTAAGAGCAGTGAATATATTTATGAAGTGGGTTTATAATAAGGATTGTGTTACTGATTATAATAAAGATGAGATGGGAAAGAAATTTTTACATCAGAGTAAGAGTGATTACCGTGTAAAGGACAGGGATTCTTTACAGTAAGAGCAGTGAATATATTTTTGAACTGGGTTTATAATAAGGATAGTTACTGGCTATAATAAAGATGAGATAGAAAAGGATTCTTTAAGGTAGAGTAACAGGGATTACTTTATAAAGGAGGAGGATTCTTTACAGTAAGAGCAGTGGATAAATTTATGAAGTGGGTTTATAGTAAGGATTGTGCTACTGATTATAATAAAGATGAGATGGGAAAGAAATTTTTACATTAGAGTAAGAGTGATTACCGTTTACAGGACAAGGATTATTTACAGTAAGAGCAGTGAACATATTTTTTGGGTCTATAGTTAGGATAGTTACTGGCTATAATAAAGATGAGATAGAAAAGCATTCTTTAAGATAGAGTAACAGTGATTACTTTATAAAGGAGGAGGATTCTTTACAGTAAGAGCAGTGGATAAATTTATGAAGAGGTTTCATAGTAAAGATAATTACCGGCTATAATACAGATGAAGTAGGAAAAGGATTCTTTACAATAGAGTAATTATTGTGAACAGGAGGAGGATTCTTTACAGTAAAAGTGGTTGTTGGTCTATAGGAAGGTTCACATGGTCACTACATATATTTATTGGTTCTTTACACTGTTAGTGCATACAAGATTGTGAGTACTTACTTTACATAAGAAAGTGTTGTATATACTATATAAGGAAGGGTTTCTTTACACTACAAGCGCATGTGAGGAGGTTGGTCTTTACTCCTTACCAATGGATCTTTTCGGCCCTGAGTCTTACATGTGGCTCGTCCCCTCTAGCATTATGGAAGGAATCGGGCACACACTGATAATATCAGCGGGAGCTTTACACACTGGAGGCAATTATCTTGGTGATTACCGTCCCTCGTAGTCAGAGACAACAGGTTAAATAGGTGCACTGTCTCTTTAAGTGGCAACAGGCTCACTCTCGGCAAGCGGTGCACTTGATTCCAGCATTGCACCCACTGCCCATGTGAAGAAGTCTTCTGATGATGGTAGATCTTCCTCTTATAATATACATCTGGCAGGTCGGTAAGAAGCAGGAGATGTATGGAAGGTGAGCACACGACTCAGTATAGATGATGCATAGTTCCTGCCCCTCCCCAGCCATCACATTATACAGTATATAAAGATGGGGCCGCCACCCAGTTGGTGTCACATCCAAAGGTCGGTGCAAGTAAAGGTTTTTTCCTGGCAGTGTAATAATTCCCAGTATACCGCAGCGGCACCTACTTCCTCAGGACATGGATGCCATTAAATACAATGGTGGAGAAATAAGCTCCCTGCTCCACCATCCACTCCCACACGCGCCACGTTTGGTGTGGTGTATCTGTGGTGATCCCATGTTCATATGTGCCCCCATTGGAGAAAATGTTTTTATATATGCAAATGAGCCTCTAGGAGCAATGGGGGCGTTACCATTACACCTAGAGGCTCCACTCTCTTTTTCTGGCTGCTGTCACATGAGTGTATTTCCTACCCGTGTATTGTCTGGATTTTATGTACCGGAATAAACATGGCAGGTCACATGGGCGGATCATTTCCGTCAGTATTTGAAATTCGCACCACGTCTGCGTTTTTCATGTATTTGGTTCCAAAGACGCACGTTATAGTCAGTGGGAGTGCACCAAAAATGCCGGAAAGAAGGAAAATGCACTTAATTCCAGGTGAATTACTGAAGCAATAATGATGACAATGCAGATGATAAATCATCCGGAATCTGAGCCTTTTCCAGAGCTGGATTACATATGCTTGTGTGAAAGAGCCAGGAGTTATGAGTTATTTCACTCCCTGGTCCTGTCACTCATAGTGCAGAGGACACAGCAGAGAAAGCAGAGCCTCTAGGTGTAATGGTAACGCCCCCGTTGCTCCCAGAGGCTCATTTGCATATGTTAAAACTTGATTTTCTCAGCAATGCAGGCACATGTGAACATGGGACCAACACAGATGTCTTCAGCTGCCAAGTGCACATGTAACAGGTCAGCCAGTGTCATCACCCGATGTATAAAAGTGCCGGGTTACATCGCCATCTGCTGGCACCCGGTGGAGCTGTGATCACACTGTCACTACACAGCTGTGGTACCAGTGAGAAGCCCGGAGCCCAGCAGGAGCGGTCTCCCTGCATAGCATCCTAATAGCACGCCGCCGCAGTGTAAAACCCAGTGGGAGTCCTGGCTGTGGTTGGAAGGGGTTAATTAATTTGATTAACCCTTAGGATACCAGCGCCGTACATGTACGGCAAAAATCCCAGCTCTGTAATGCTACAGCACTCTGGGTCCGGCAGTGACTGCTGCATGCACCGGCATCGGTGAAAACACCGATGCTGGTGCATTAACCCTCACACTGCCACGGTCATCGCTGACCACGGCACGTGTGGTATCCTGAAGGGTTAAAATGTCTATCGGGCATCCATGACAGCCTGTGAGATCCAGCCCCCTGGATCTCACAGGAAGCAGGCTGTAAGTGTATTACACAGTGTAAGTATTGTAATGCATTGTGCAGGGGAGAAGACCCCCAAAAGTTGAAGTCCCAGAGTGGGACAAAAAATAAAGTGAAAAAAAGAAGTTAAAAAAATAAGTTTTACAAAAAATAAAACTTTCAAGTTAAGAAATAAAAAAGCTTCCTTTTCCCAAAATAAAGTTGAAAAAATTGTAAAAAATAGGGAAAAAAAGAAAAGTAGACATATTAGGTATCGCCGCGCCCATATCGACTGACTCTATAAAAATATCACATGATCCAGCCCGCCAGGTGAACGCCGTAAAAATAAATAAATAAAAACAATGTCAAAAAAGCCATTTTCTGGTCACCTTGCCTCACAAAAAGTGTAATACCAAGCTATCAAAAAGGCATATTTAGCCCAAAATGGTACCAAAAAAACATCAACTTATCCCACAAAAAATGAGACCCTACCTAAGACAATGGCCCAAAAAATAAAAAAACTATGGCTCTCAGAAAATGACAACACAAAAATAAGATTTTATTCTGTTCAAAAAGGCTTTCAATGTGTAAAACTTACCAAAAATAAAAATAATAGACATATTGGGTATCGTCACATCCGCCCGTGCTCTATAAAAATATCACATGATTTGCCCCCCCCAGGTGAATGCTGTAAAAAAAAAAAAAAAAACTGCCATTTTTTCTCACCTTGCCTCACAAAAAGTGTAATACCAAGCAATCAAAAAGTCTTATGTACCCCAAAATGGTACCAATGAAAAAGTCACCTCATCCCGAAAAAAATGAGCCCCCACATAAGACAATAACTTAAAAAATAAAAATCAATGGCTCCCGCAAAGCAACCCATCAAAATCTGTTCTGCAAAATCCATATGGCGCTCCTTCTGTTCTGAGTCCTGCCATGTGTCCCCACAGCAGTTTACCACCACATATGGGGTGTTGCCGTATTCTGGAGAAAATGAGTAACAAATTATGGGGTGCTTTTCTCCTGTTACCCCTTATGAAAATGAAAAATTTGGGGATAAAGCAACATTTTATTGGAAGAAATGAAACTTTTCATTTTCACAGCCAAGTGTTTCCAAATTCCATAAAACGCTTGGGGGGGGGGGGGTCAAAGTGGTTAGTACCCCCCTTAATATATTCTTTAAGGGGTGAAGTTTCCAAAATGGGGTCACTTTTTGAGGGTTTCTGCTCTAGGGGTACGTCAGGGTCTCTCAATTACAAAATGGTGCCTAAAAATCATTCTAGCAAAATTTGCCTCCAAAATCCGTATGGCGCTCCTTTTCTTCTGACCACTGCCACAAACCCATAGAGACATTTACCACCACATATGGGGTATTTCTGTAAACGGCAGAATCACAGTAATGTATATTGAGGTTTTTTTCACTGTTAACCCTTTGTGTTGCAAGAAAAAAATTATTAACATGAATAATCTACCAAAAAAGTGAAATCTTACCTCCATTTTCCTTTAATTCTTGTGGAAAACCTCAAGGGTTAACAAAGTTTGTAACATCAGTTTTTTATAATTTGAGGGGTGTAGTTTCTAAAATGGAGTCATTTATGGGGGGTTTCCATTATATAAGCCCCTCAAAATCACTTTATATCTGAATTGGTGCTTAAAAAATGGTTTGGGAAATTTTGTTGAAAATTTGAAGAATTACTTCTAAGCCTTCTAACATCCTAAAAAAGTAAAATGACATTTACAAAATGATGCCAACATAAAGAAGACATATGGGGAATGTTAAGTAATAAATATTTTGTGAGGTATCACTTTCCGTTTTAAAAGCAGAGAAATAGAAATTTTGAAAATTGCTAATTTTTCAACATTTTTGGTAAATTTTAGATTTTTTCATAAATAAAGATGAAATATTTTGACTCAAATTTACCAGTGTCATGAAGTACAATGTGTCACGAGAAAACAATCTCAGAATAGCTTAGATAAGTAAAACCGTTCCAAAGTTATTACTACATAAAGTCACACATGTCAGATTTGCAAAAAAAGAGGAAAAGTGGCTCGGTACTGAAAGAGTTAAAAAAAGTCAATAAATAAAAATTAAAGCAATAAATAAATGTTAAAAAATCCTAAAAATTGAAAAGTGAAATAACGAAAAAAAAAAAATTATTATTACTAGTACTATAGTAGCCACATGCACTCACATCCCCCCTTTTTGCTTTGATAAAAAAAAAAATAAAGAAAAATATATATTTATTAGTTTTAACAATAGTATAGTGGAATTTGTGTATGTAAAATATAAAATATACACTTTTTTCCCCTAGGTATCTAGGTATTCATTTAAGCCATATTTAGTATAACAGGTTTTTATTTATAACGGATAATGGATATTTTTTTCATTCATAAAAAAACTGTAAAATAAAAAAAGAAAAAAGCCAAACACTTAAAATGTCCAAATTTCCCCACGATGACTACCTTAGGGGGACAATATAAAAGTTACTTTTTTATGTTGGGATGTTTGGCGCTGTCCTGGCCGTACGGTGACATAAAACCAACAATAGAAAAATGGGCCGCTAAAATCCACAATGCGCTATAGCCGCAGTTAGAAAAAAAAACAAGTAAGGAAAAATATAAATTTTTGTCATAATTTTCACAGTTTTTCGCCGATACCTTATATACGTATTAAAAACAACTATAATATCATAAATGTCGACTGAAGGAGAATCTCCCTTGTTTAGTTCTAGGCTGCATTAATACAATTGGCCACAGGGGGGCAGTGTATTACCTGAAAATGAACAGAAGGGAACACATCCATCAATTTCTATGAAATAATAGAAACCATTGCGGATCTGCGGCCAATAATAAAGTTACCGGCCGACACGGTTTGTAGATTTTTAGAGAAAAAAAAATAAAAAATTTCATTAAATAATAAATGAATAATAATGAACAATTAAATAATTATATCTAGGCCCGCCTGTACTGCGTCACTGACGCTCTGAAGTTCATAGATCCGGCGCACCCCCCAGGCACTTGGTACCTGCGGGAAGTGTTTTATGTGGTCAGTCGGCGTCATTTCAATAGATTCAGATTCACCGATCCGTTTTTCCGAGCAATGTCTGGGCGACACGTGTTTCAGGTACTTCTGACCTTCTTTTTCCACTTCCATCTCCTCTGTGCCTCATTAACATATCTAACCACGCCCACGTCTCAAAAGTGGTGCAAAATCATAAAGACAAAAATGATGATAACAGTGATAAGTTCTCACCTTGGTTTTAAAAAATATTTTACACTTTTGTGCAATAAAACCGATGTTTATATGAAAAGTGCTTTTTCGAATAACTTTATTTAACTTTCACATGACGACAACGTCTTCATCAGGTAGACCAGCCTCCTGCAGATTTGCTCTGATGGGGGGGGGGGGGGGGTCAGAGGGGGCGTCTCAGGTTTTTCAGTGTTATATTCTATCAGTTAATTTTATGAAGTTTTTATATCACATACAGGAGTTATTTGTATTGGTTATTATTTTACAGTCCAGTCTCGCAGACATATATAATGGTGTCAGTGTTGTACCGTCCATGGATGCAGACCACATGACTGCTAGGGGGGACAGTGCAGGGCGGGGTGTTCTGTTATCCGGGTATTTTCATGTAGTGGCCACTAGAGGGAGCGCAGTGGGAACAGATTCATACAGATTCCACCGAGGTCACTGGTAAGTGTACACATTCCTATGCACTGATCTCCCCCTAGTGGTGGCTGCAGGCAGAGGCTTTACAGCTGTAGGGGGAGAAGCACTTGGTCCACTTTGTATTTCGTCAGGGGTCTGGTCTGGAGTCTGTATTTATCAGTCTGCATTAGTTTAGGGGGTCGGGTCTGGGGGTCTCTTAGTTATTAGACTCGGGGTGGGGTAGGTCTGTATTTATTTTTGGGTGTGATGAAGGGAGTCCCATATACTATTTGTGATTGCCCTATATACAGGGGTGGGTTACGTACATTTTCTAGACGCATTCAGAACCTGCCTGGTGTCTCTTCTCTATAGTTGCTACTTACATAGGACCAAAAGCTCATGACTTATGGAGATCTCAAACCAGGAGGTTCTGCAGCAGAACAGAGGGTGCACTGGGCCAGTATTTTACTGTCTAGTAGTGGTACAGCCAGGAAAAACATGGAACCTCCAACATGTATAAAATACAGACTCCTAGAACCAGGTTATACACATCCAGTCTGCAGGGTGTAGGGAGCAGTTAGCACACTCTCCAGGAGATGGCGCCAGAGTACAACATGTATAAAATACAGACTCCTAGAAGCAGGTTATACACATCCAGTCTGCAGGGTGTAGGGAGCAGTTAGCACACTCTCCAGGAGATGGCGCCAGAGTACAACATGTGGTGAATGCTGAGGTTTTTCCATTATTTGCCACTGACCTTAGCGAGGAAATCAGCAAAAAACCACAAACCAATCCACAAGTATAAACTGAAGAGAAAAGAGCTTATTACTGTTATTTAATACAAAATCACCCCGATTCCCACAGGGGCATAATAATAAACCCCATAATAAAACATCAGAGACCGGGTGCGGGGAAGAAAAGGCCGAAGCTGCATTTATAAAGTTAATATCCAAAATAACATCTTTACCTTACAAAGAGTGAAAACCACATAAAGTGCAAATATACAACGTGACAACCTGTGCCTGACAGGTAGAGGGCGCTGTCACACCTCAGCATCAGGCCTGGGGCTCAGGCTTTCCCGTTCTACTTTTCTTAAATTTTATTTTTTTTTCTTCATTTTTTTCATTTTTTTTTTCCGGTTTCTTAAAAAAATTTAAATTTCATTAAAACAAAAACGACTCAAAGAGAAACTGATTTGCTGACATGAGCGAAAGAGTCAATTCACCCAAAACCTGAGCGTAGTGACCAGGGCAGGAGGGTCAGACCTCCCTGCTCCATCTTTCTCCTGTAGGCCGGCTGTAGTTCTCATTATATTACAGACTGGATCATCATCCGACCGTTTTGTGTCTGCAGCTCCTCTGCTGTAGAGATTGTTCTAAAAGCACATTTCATAATAAGCTATAAATAGGTAAAAGCAGCTTTATATAAAATAAGTTCTACGTGAGGCGTCTCTCCGAATTCTCTGATCCCTCCACAGCGGGTCCTGAGGATATGGAGAAATGGACAGAATTAGATGAGAATCCAAGGTCAGCAGGACATTATGGAGGATTACTACAGTATACAGCTATACACATAGATAGGAGCACATCACCTGGAGGACTGAGGACATTATGGAGGATTACTACAGTATACAGCTATACACAAGATAGAGCACATCACCTGGAGGAGACTGAGATGGAGCTTATGAGAGATCATGGAGGACTGAGGACTTATGGAGGATACTACACAGCTATACACATAGATAGGAGCACATCACCTGGAGGACTGAGGACATTATGGAGGATTACTACAGTATACAGCTATACAATAGATAGGAGCACATCACCTGGAGGACTGAGGACATTATGGAGGATTACCTAACAGTATACAGCTATACACATAGATAGGAGAACATCACCTGGAGGACTGAGGACATTATGGAGGATTACTACAGTATACAGCTATACACATAGATAGGAGCACATCACCTGGGAGACTGAGGACATTATGGAGGGGTTACACAGTATACAGCTATACACATAGACAGGAGATAGGAGCACATCAGAGGACATTATGGAGGATTACTACAGTATACAGCTATACACAGATAGACACATAGGAGACTGAGGCTGAGAGGGACTGGAGGACGAGGACATTATGGAGGATTACTACAAGTATACAGCTATACACATAGAAGGAGCACATCACCTGAGACTGAGGACATTATGGAGGATTACTACAGTATACAGCTATACACATAGATAGGAGCACATCACCTGGAGGACTGAGGACATTATGGAGGATTACTACAGTATACAGCTATACACATAGATAGGAGCACATCACCTGGAGGACTGAGGACATTTATGGAGGATTACTACAGTATACAGCTATACACATAGACAGGAGCACATCACACCTGGAGGACTGAGGACATTATGGAGGATTACTACAGTATACAGCTATACACATAGATAGGAGCACATCACCTGGAGGACTGAGGACATTATGGAGGATTACTACAGTATACAGCTATACACATAGACAGGAGCACATCACCTGGAGGACTGAGGACATTATGGAGGATTACTACAGTATACAGCTATACACATAGACAGGAGCACATCACCTGGAGGACTGAGGACATTATGGAGGATTACTACAGTATACAGCTATATACACATAGACAGGAGCACATCACCTGGAGGACTGAGGACATTATGGAGGATTACTACAGTATACAGCTATACACATAGCAGGAGCACATCACCTGGAGGACTGAGGACATTATGGAGGATTACTACAGTATACAGCTATACACATAGATAGGAGCACATCACCTGGAGGACTGAGGACATTATGGAGGATTACTACAGTATACAGCTATACACATAGACAGGAGCACATCACCTGGAGGACTGAGGACATTATGGAGGATTACTACAGTATACAGCTATACACATAGATAGGAGCACATCACCTGGAGGACTGAGGACATTATGGAGGATTACTACAGTATACAGCTATACACATAGACAGGAGCACATCACCTGGAGGACTGAGGACATTATGGAGGATTACTACAGTATACAGCTATACACATAGACAGGAGCACATCACCTGAGGACTGAGGACATTATGGAGGATTACTACAGTAACAGCTATACACATAGACAGGAGCACATCACCTGGAGGACTGAGGACATTATGGAGGATTACTACAGTATACAGCTATACACATAGATAGGAGCACATCACCTGGAGGACTGAGGACATTATGGAGGATTACTACAGTATACAGCTATACACATAGATAGGAGCACATCACCTGGAGGACTGAGGACATTATGGAGGATTACTACAGTATACAGCTATACACATAGACAGGAGCACATCACCTGGAGGACTGAGAGACATTATGGAGGATTACTACAGTATACAGCTATACACATAGATAGGAGCACATCACCTGGAGGACTGAGGACATTATGAGAGATTACTACAGTATACAGCTATACACATAGACAGGAGCACATCACCTGGAGGACTGAGGACATTATGGAGGATTACACAGTATACAGCTATACACATAGACAGGAGCACATCACCCGGAGGACTGAGGACATTATGGAGGATTACTACAGTATACAGCTATACACATAGAGAGGAGCACATCACCTGAGGACTGAGGACATTATGGAGGATTACACAAGTATACAGCTATACACATAGACAGGAGCACATCACCTGGAGGACTGAGGACATTATGGAGGATTACTACAGTATACAGCTATACACATAGACAGGAGCACATCACCTGGAGGACTGAGAACATTATGAAGGATTACTACAGTATACAGCTATACACATAGACAGGAGCACATCACCTGGAGGACTGAGGACATTATGGAGGATTACTACAGTACACAGCTATACACATAGATAGGAGCACATCACCTGGAGGACTGAGGACATTATGGAGGATTACTACAGTATACAGCTATTACACATAGACAGGAGCATCACCTGGAGGACTGAGGACATTATGGAGGATTACTACAGTATACAGCTATACACATAGACAGGAGCACATCACCTGGAGGACTGAGGACATTATGGAGGATACTTACAGTAATACAGCTATACACATAGATAGGAGCACATCACCTGGAGGACTGAGGACATTATGGAGGATTACTACAGTATACAGCTATACACATAGATAGGAAGCACATCACCTTGAGGACTGAGGACATTATGGAGGATTTACTACAGTATACAGCTATACACATAGACAGGAGCACATCACCTGGAGGACTGAGGACATTATGGAGGATTACTACAGTATACAGCTATACACATAGATAGGAGCACATCACCGGAGGACTGAGGACATTATGGAGGATTACTACAGTATACAGCTATACACATAGACAGGAGCACATCACCTGGAGGACTGAGGACATTATGGAGGATTACTACAGTATACAGCTATACACATAGATAGGAGCACATCACCTGGAGGACTGAGACATTATGGAGGATTACTACAGTATACAGCTATACAATAGACAGAGCACATCACCTGGAGGACTGAGGACATTATGGAGGATTACTACAGTATACAGCTATACACATAGATAGGAGCACATCACCTGGAGGACTGAGGACATTTATGGAGGATTACTACAGTATACAGCTATACACATAGATAGGAGCACATCACCGGAGGACTGAGGACATATGGAGGATTACTACAGTATACAGCTATACACATAGACAGGAGCACATCACCTGGAGGATGAGGACATTATGGAGGATTACTACAGTATATACAGCTATACACATAGATAGGAGCACATCACTGGAGGACTGAGACATTATGGAGGATTACTACAGTATACAGCTATACACATAGATGGAGCACATCACTGGAGGACTGAGGACATTATGGAGATTACTACAGTATACAGCTATACACATAGATAGGAGCACATCACGGAGGACTGAGGACATTATGGAGGATTATACAGTATACAGCATACACATAGACAGGAGCACATCACCGGGAGGACTGAGGACATTATGGAGGATACTACAGTATACAGCTATACACATAGAGATAGGAGCACATCACCTGGAGGACTGAGGACATTATGGAGGATTACTACAGTTATACAGCTATACACATAGAGAGGAGCACATCACCTGGAGGACTGAGGACATTATGGAGGCTTACTACAGTATACACTATACACATACATAGGAGCACCAACTGAGGAGGAGGATTTACTACAGTATACAGCTATACACATCATAGGAGCACATCACCTGGAGGACTGAGGACATTATGGAGGATTACTACAGTATACAGCTATACAATAGACAGGAGCACATCACCTGGAGGACTGAGGACATTATGGAGGATTACTACAGTATACAGCTATACACTATAGACAGGAGCCATCACTGGAGGACTGAGGACATTATGGAGGATTACTACAGTATACAGCTATACACATAGATAGGAGCACATCACCTGGAGGACTGAGGACATTATGGAGGATTTACTACAGTATACAGCTATACACATAGACAGGAGCACATCACCTGGAGGACTGAGGACATTATGGAGGATTACTACAGTATACAGCTATACACATAGACAGGAGCACATCACCTGGAGGACTGAGGACATATGGAGATACTACAGTAGACTTACAGTATAAGCTATACACATACATAGGAGCACATCACCTGGAGGACTGAGGACATTATGGAGGATTACTACAGTATACAGCTATACACATAGATAGGAGCACATCACCTGGAGGACTGAGGACATTATGGAGGATTACTACAGTATACAGCTATACACATAGATAGGAGCACATCACCTGGAGGACTGAGGACATTATGGAGGATTACTACAGTATACAGCTATACACATACATAGGAGCACATCACCTGGAGGACTGAGGACATTATGGAGGATTACTACAGTATACAGCTATACACATAAGGAGCACATCACCGGAGGACTGAGACATTATGGAGGATACTAGTATACAGTTATACCACATAGGAGCACATCACCTGGAGGACTGAGGACATTATGGAGGATACTACAGTATACAGCTATACACATAGACAGGAGCACATCACCTGGAGACATGAGGACATTATGGAGGATTACTACAGTATACGCTATACACATACATAGGAGCATCACCTGGAGAGAGACATTATGGAGGATTACTACTCACCCGGAGCACATCAAGAGGACTGAAGGACATTATGGAGGATTTACTACAGGATTACTACAGCTATCACACAAGATAGGGCACAATCACCCTGGAGGACTGAGGACATTATGGAGGATACTAAGTATACAGCTATACACATAGATAGGACACATCACCGTGAGGACTGAGGACATTATGGAGGATTCTACAGTATACAGCTATACACATAGATAGAGCACATCACTGGAGGACTGAGGACATTATGGAGGATTGTATAAGCTATACACATAGAGGAGCACATCACCTGAGGACTGAGGACATTATGGAGGATTACTACAGTATACAGCTATACACATAGACAGGAGCACATCACCTGGAGGACTGAGGACATTATGGAGGATTACTACAGTATACAGCTATACACATAGAAGGAGCATCACCTGGAGGACTGAGGACATATGGATTACTACAGTATACAGACTGCACACACCTGGGACTGAGGCATTATGGAGGATTACTACAGCTATACAGCTATACACAGAGACCATGGAGACTGAGCGACATTAAGGAGATTACTACAGTATACAGCTATACACATAATAGGAGCACATTGAGGACATTATGTACCAGTATACAGCTGTACACATAGATAGGAGCACATCACCTGGAGGACTGAGGACATTATGGAGGATTACTACAGTA
>ONZH01014086.1:0-22277 GCA_900303285.1 Rhinella marina | reverse complement strand
TGGAGGTAACATCTATTGGGTAATGCATGTACACTCATTCATATCTACACCAGAGATACACCATTACTCTGTGTAACTGAGCTATTATCCATTGCGGTTTCTGGGCCTACATCTGAAAAATAAAGCTTCATCTCTGGAGAACTGGGATTGCTGTGAAATTATTTACCTGGCGGTGGTAAATATAAAATCATACAACACACACCTTCTTATTCAAAGAGTTTTCTGTGTTTTCATGACTATGAAAATCATAGATTCACACTGAAGGCATAAAAACTATGAATTAACACATGTGGAATTATATACTTAACAAAAAAGTGTGAAACAAAGTGTGAAAAACTTTGAAAGTGTCCCCAAGTGCAGTCGCAAAAACCATCAATCGCTACAAAGAAACTGGCTCACATGAGGACCACCCCAGGAAGACCAAGAGTCACCTCTGCTGAGGAGGATAAGTTCATCCGAGTCACCAGCCAAGGAAATTGCAGGTTAACAGCAGCTCAGATTAGAGACCAGGTCAATGCCACACAGAGTTCTATCAGCAGACACATCTCTACAACAACTGTTAAGAGGAGACTGTGTGCAGCAGGCCTCCATGGTAAAATAGCTGCTAGGAAACCACTGCTAATGACAGGCAACAAGCAGAAGAGACTTGTTTGGGCTAATGAACACAAGGAATGGACATTAGACCAGTGGAAATCTGTGCTTTGGTCTGATTAGTCCAAATTTGAGATCTTTGGTTCCAACCACCATGTCTTTGTGCGACGCAGAAAAGGTGAACGGATGGACTCTACATGCCTGGTTCCCACTGTGAAGCATGGAGGAGGAGGTGTGATGGTGTGTGGGTGTTTTGCTGGTGACACTGTTGGGGATTTATTCAAAAGTGAAGGCATACTGAACCAGCATGGCTACCACAGCATCTTGCAGCGGCATGCTATTCCATCCGCTTTGCGTTTAGTTGGACCATCATTTATTTATCAACAGGACAATGACCCCAAACACACCTCCAGGCTGTGTAAGGGCTAATTGACCAAAAAGGAGAGTGATGGGGTGCTACGCAAGATGACTTGGCCTCCACAGTCACCAGACCTGAACCCAATCGAGATGGTTTGGGGTGAGCTGGACCGCAGAGTGAAGGCAAAAGGGCCAACAAGTGCTTAGCATCTCTGGGAACTCCTTCAAGACTGTTGGAATACCATTTCAGGTTACTACCTCTTGAAGCTCATCAATAGAATGCCAAGAGTGTGCAAAGCAGTAATCAAAGTAAAAGGTGGCTACTTTGAAGAACCTAGAATATAAGACATATTTTCAGTTGTTTCACACTTTTTTGTTAAGTATATAATTCCACATGTGTTAATTCATAGTTTTGATGCCATCAGTGTGAATCTACAATTTTCATAGTCATGAAAATACAGAAAACTCTTTCAATGAGAAGGTGTGTCCAAACTTTTGGTCTGTACTGTATATATATATATATATATATATATATATATATATTTATTTTTTTTTTTCTATTTTTTTAATGTACCCCAAACAAGGCTCTGACCCTCTTACTGCACTGCAACATGGAACACTAGTGGTGCTTCTTTGAATAAAGCACCCCAAAACAGCCTTTAGAACAGAGTACAGTGCTGTATAACAGGCTAACCCCAATGCCCAGTCACTGCTGCTCAGTGTACCAGAATAGCGATTTCACTGCCTGATAATCCCCTATGGATTCTGTCTAGAAATCGTCCCTCTCCTATGTCTGCAATTCAGATTATCTATCCCTGATCTCATTTCTTTTCTTTAGCAACATTTTTTTATCACTTGCCCTATCTCTCCTGACGTCTGTTTCTGGTCTAAAATCAATTGCAAATGGCGGATTCCAGCTCTGCAGAGCTATTTATAGCATCACAGGACCTGACTGGCTGCTAATTGGCTACATGTCTGCATGTGATCATATTGTGGATGTTTACTTCTTTGTCCCAGAAATCCTTCACCCTTGTCATGCCATGTGCTTGCGGCCATTTTAGGAAAAAAATAAAAATAAAAGATTTGTTACTATGAATCGCCATGAAATTCGCTTTTGTGGCGTATCGAATTTTTCATGAAATTCGTAACTAATTCCACTTCGTCAGCTTCGATTCGCTCATCTCTTATCATTACGTTTGGAGGAAAAAGGGAGAGGCTTGGAAGCCTAAGAACACCATCCCTACTGTGAAACACAGGGGTGGCAGCATCATGTTGTGGGGTTGTTTTGCTGCAGGAGGGACTGGTGCACTTCACAAAATAGATGGCATCATAAGGAAAGAAGGTTATGAGGAAATACTGAAGCAACATCTCAAGACATAAGCCAGAAAGTTAAAGCTTGGGCGCAAATGGGTTTCCAAATGGACAATGACTTGTGTTGAGCGAGCATGCTCGGATGAACTCACTGTTCGTCCGAGCATGCCTACTCTCGGATCTGCTTGGTTTTCGGCCGAACACCGAGTGTACTCGACCTCAATGCTCGAGTCTCTTCCCCGTACGTTTGTTTGCTGCTACGCCGCGAATAAACGTGCGGAAGAGTACTGGCATTCACTGTAATGTTGATTTGTACGCTAATGCTAAGCATTGTATGCTAATGCATACAAATTTGTGTGCTAATGCTACGCATTTTACGCTAATGCGTACAAATTTGTATGCTAATGCTACGCATTGTACGCTAATGCGTACGGATTTGTATGCTAATGCTACGCATTGAATGCTAGTGCGTACGACTTTGTATGCTAATGCTACGCATTGTACGCTAATGCGTACGAATTTGTATGCTAATGCTACACATTGTATGCTAATGCGTAATTCAGTTAATAAGCATACCTTTACAAATGAAAGGAGTAAAAGAGGAGAAGTCACGATTCTGACCTTTTTCTATTAACCAGACACCCTCTCCTCTTCCGAGCAGGGGGCGCCTGGTTTAGTCCCATTTACTAAAATTATGCTCGGGTGCTCGGCCGAGCACTTGAGCACCCCCTAGTGCTCGGCCAGAGCACCCGAGCATACGAGCACAGAGGTGCTCGTTCAACACTGACAATGACCCGAAGCATACTGCCAAACTGGTTACAAAGTGGCTTAAGGATAACAAAGTCAATGTTTTGGAGTGGCCATCACAAAGCCCTGATCTCAAGCCTATTGCAAATTTATGGGCAAAGCTGAAAAGGCAGGTGTGAGCAAAGCGACCCACAAACATGGCTCGGTTACACCAGTTTTGTCAGGAGGAATGGGCCCAAATTCCGACCAATTATTGTGAGAAGCTTTTGGAAGGATATCCAAAACGTTTGACCCAAGTCACACAGATTAAGGGCAATGGTACCAAATATTAATGAAATGTATGTAAACTTTTGTGTAATAAAAATGCCTTAAAATATTCTCCTATTATTTTGGCATTTTGCAAATAATAATATTTGTGGTAATCCTAATTGACCAAAAACAGGAAAGGTTTATTCAGAGTTCATGTCAGATATTGAGAAAAACATGCATATGTGTCTTTTTATATAGTATTAGCAGAAAGACCCGGCTTCGCCTGGGTATATTTAATCTATTTCATTTAATGTTTCTGTGTGTCGTTGCAGAGAGAAAGTCATCCTCCCTCTCATCCCTGCAGCTGGCAGATGTTGATTTTTACCTTCAATTGTTCAATCTCCATTGGCTGCGGAGCGGGAGGGGTCGTGACCTGACCGTGTCGGGGGCGTGACATAGCAAGACCTGGGGCGGGGTTTTAAGTCCTTCTTTTGATGGTGGCCAGAATTACAGGTCGATGCCATGGTAATTTATGAGGACACGCCATGGGCAACAGTGGAAGAAAACATTGCTTTGCATGGGTATATTTAATGTATTTCATTTAATGTTTCTGTATGTTGTTACAGAAAGAAATCCAACCTCCCTCCCACCCCTGCAGCTGACAGAAGTTGATTTTTACCTTCATTTTTTTAATCACTGTTGGCTGCGGAGTGGGAGGGGGCGTGGCCTGACAGAGTCGGGCGTGGTTTTGCAAGATCTGGGGCGGGGTTTTAAGTCCTTCTTTTGAGGGTGGCATGAATTACAGGTCGATGACATGGTAATTTATGAGGACCCACAATGGGTAGCAGTGGAAAAAAACATGTTTTATTAGTGCTGAACGGTCGTAGTCTAAAATTAGTCTATTTCATCTACAATTTTTATGTGTCGTTGCAGAGAGAAATTCACCCTCCCACCCCTGCAGCTGATTTTTTTCAATCCCTGTTGCCTGCGGAGTGGGAGGGGGCGTGGTCTGACAGTGTTGGGGGCGTGGCTTAGCAAGGTGCTTCGAACGGTTGTAGTCTGAAATTAGTCTATTTCATCTAAAATTTTGTGTGTCGTTGCAGAGAGAAATTCACCCTTCCACCCCTGCAGCAAACAGAAGTTTATTTTTCCCTTCATTTTTCCAATCCCCGTTGGCTGCGGAGTGGGACGGGGCATGACCTGACAGAGTTGGGTGCGTGGCTTAGCAAAGCGCTTCGCATAGGTGATTTAATCTATTTCATTTAATGTTTCTGTGTGTCGTTGCAGAATGGCTGCGGAGTGAGAGGGGGCGTGGCTTTGAACGGTTGTAGTCTATAATTAGTCTATTTTATCTAAAAATGTTGTGTGTTGTTGCAGAGAGAAATTCACCCTCCCACCCCTGCAGCAAACAGAAGTTTATTTTTACCTTCATTTTTTAAATCCCCGTTGGCTGCGGAGTGGGAGGGGGCATGACCTGACAGAGTTGGGGGCGTGGATTAGCAAGACGCTTCGCATGGGTGGATTTAATCTATTTTATTTAATGTTTGTGTATGTTGTTGGAGAAAGAAAGTCAACCTCCCACTCATCCCTGCAGCTGACAGAAGTTGATTTTTACCTTTATTTTTTCAATCTCTGTTGGCTGCGGATTGAAAGGGGTGTGGCCTGATGGAGTCAGGGGTGTGGCTTAGTGAGACCTGGGGCGGGGGTTTTAAGTACTTCTTTTAGGGTGGCCTGAATTAAAGGTCGATACCATGCTTATTTATGAGGCCACGCAATGGGCAGCAGTGGAGGAAAACATCTTTTATTACTACTGAACTGTAGTAATAAAAAAAACATAAGTTATATTTATGGTAACCGGAATACCTTTAACAGTGTCAGTAAATAGAAATGGATGAGATCCTCAGCTGCTGATAATTACCTGGTTGTTAAGGAAACCTGCCCTCCCTGTGTGTGCCTTTGCAGAGAATGGCAGTTGGAGTTTAAAACCAAAGTTCCCAGTTGTAATGTTGGCTAATGGAGATCATATTTTGGGAATATCTCAGGAACGGTATGTCCAAGAGAGATGAGACCTGGTCTAAAACCTTCCCGGACACCTGATGTACCTGTGTGCCGAATTTGTTGAAAATCCGTCCAGACAGAAACTCATTTTTATAATATTAAGAGATATGTAAACTTCTGGTTTCAACTGTAAGTGATATCACAGCTTGTGTGAAAATAGCTAGCACTAAATGGACACAATAAATTTGTATATGGCATCATTACTCAAAACAATGTGTCAATAAAACCACATTCAATTACAAACAAATTAAAATAAAATAGATCTAATCGGTTCCTTCGTGTATTATTATACATGTGGAGCTCATGCATAAAACGTTAAAAATAATGATAAAAAGTACGGCTTTCTATATGTCGTTCTATAGTTGAATACAGTTACTTTGGTGAGGTCAAAGTGGAATCCAATTTAGTAGCGCTATCGCGCTGATGCTGGGACTTGTGGTGCAATGCAAATATTCATTTGATTATTCCATTTGTCTCATATGAGGAAACAGTGACCCTTTTGTGATTACTGGGTCTCAATATAGTCTGTTATTGTTCCAATAGCATGCAATACCGCTATGTCCCCAATGTTATGTGTCTGACACTTGTATTATTCTCAATCCGTTAAATCGCTCCTTACTTAAATGTTCATGTAGTTCTAGAGGTTATAACTCATTGCTCCCGTTATGGTGCAGTCTTCCTTCTATGGCTGTATCAGCCATCCGCTCTGTTCAATGTCGGCTTGAATGATCTTTTCCATGCATGAGTCCTGAGATGCCCGGCGTGGATAGAATCGTTTCCTGGACCTCTATCACAAACCTTCACCCTCTCCGTCTGACAAGCCGTACCAACCAGATGTGTTTTGGAACATCCTGTTCCTTCCTCAGTGGTAACAAATTGAATATAAATATATATATATATATATATATATATATATATATATATATACATAATATATAAAAACATTTTGAGGAAGGTACAGGACGTTTTGTCTAAGGTCACTGGTGGTGGCTATTGAAAAGCATATCTGTAAATGCACTCAAGAATAGCTCAGACAAGATGGCAGCCCCTATAATCATCTTCAGTAACTAGAAAAGAGAAAAACGTGCAATCAGAAAATAAAAACAAATTAGAAAAAAAGAATGTGTGTCACTATCTGGTTTTAATTGACCTATTCTTTCTAAAAGTAGTGATACAGAACTTATACAATAAACAATTAGAATTCTTTAGACATAACTCATATAAATATGTCTCTTTTGGGAATTATTTAAGCAAACACCTTCAGAGCATTGAGCCTTTTTACCTCACATAAGCAATAGTATAAATTTGTAATTCAAAGATTCTAAAAGTTAGTTATAACCATGACCATGCAACCCTATATGAACCTAAATTATCATATATAGAGAAGGAAAGGAATGTGCAGGGACAGGAAGATTGAATCTGTTAAACACTCTTCTTATTAAATGGAAGTTGCAAGATTCTCAGTAAATGCAAGCAGATATTGTGGCTAATGCTTTATATTATTGCTGTGGATCAAAATGGATATATTGTGGGTCACAGCTGAGCTCTCTATATCCTCAGATAATTGTTTTCATTCTTAGGAAACTTTCAGTGGATATGTTTTCCAATCAATAAAGAAGATTCCTGTATCATTAGTTTAAAAACAGATATTTCATGTGCAAGCCAAGGCTTGCATGCTAGCATTTTTTAGCTGGCATTTTTTCCCATGGAAAAAACTACTCTCTGAGTAAAAGCACAGGATTCAAGTCCTGGATGTCCATTTCTTCTTCAAAGAAAAAATGTTTCAATGCGTTATCACAATTACTCCTGACATACAGTTTCTCAGTGGCATTTGTCAAATGATTGCAATTGCTTCACTTTTACTTCCTTTAGAATTAAAATTAGCACTTAGCATTAATGAAGACACAATGTGTCCAACTGACAAGTTACCTCTACTGCAATCGGAGTTGTACAGCGTAATGACAAATCATAAGTTCTTCACATATAGAGTATTGCAATTATCCCTCTGTTGATGTCATTATTTAGGATCTTACCATGACAGCAAATACATCTATATAGAGATGAATTATAAAAATGCATTTCCGTAGGCTTCACAGTAATTTAATAAACATGTCTACAATATGAAAAGATGCAATTATCATTGTTATGAATGCAAATACCTTTATTCCAACTCAGCCATTAGTTTTTTTGCATATCAAAATGTTATGTTATCTCTCAGTAAATGCTTTTGTGTCCAATCTGAATATTTGAATATATGAATATTTCTGGTGCAGTATATTTATACATGTATATTGTATGTTACAGAATATGCTTTGCTTTTGTTCACTATGTAGATTTATCTGAAACAATCCACATCTATAAAAAAAATCTGTAAAATGGGAACATCCCATATTAATATAAAATCTGAACTGAGACTGATATTCAGCAATGTATCTGAAGTGGTTTTCTAACCATATATAGCATATAACAAGGTAATAAACCAATTAGAGACTGCCCATAGATAATAAACTTCATAGATGGCCCACAATTCTACCTCTACATCATCTTACAATGGCCTGCAGAGTTCTTCCCTCTGTGTCGCCCTCTCTCCATCACAGTAGTATGGCCTGCTGTCTCTAGAGTGCTTACACCATAAAGCATTACCTGAGACTGATCAGGTATCATCTAATAAAGTTAGCTAAAAAACAACAGTGTCAAACATTTTTCACTGCCCCTTTCCCATTCTTTCTTTTTTGTCAATAAATACATAGTTACATACTTGGTAAGGTTGAAAAAGAAACAAGTGTAAAAGCATTAGAACTGTGTCCTACCTGACCCAGTTTTTTAATAAAGGTCTTAGTGTTATCGGGTCTCAAGATAATGCTATTCCATTAGGAAACAGATAATTGTACAGAAAAACACTTTTCTATTTGAATCTATATGTTATAAAAAATATGCATAAGAAACTATATGACGCTGCTCTCGTATGCTGTAAAATATGATATTAATGACAGGAATTTCATTTGTTTATTTAATAACATTTATTATATCAATTATAAAAAAGTTAATATCTGCTCAAAATAAAAATTTACAGAAAAAGAAACGTGTAAAAGTGTATTAAATCAACCCATAATCCTAGGTAGTTGATCCAGAAGAAGACACAAAACCCTATGAGGCAGATGCCTATTTCCCTATACTAAGGAGGAAATTTTCTCCTATAACTCTGGATATGGCAATCAGACTAAATGCCTGAATCAGAGTCCAATCTCCAGAAATAGGCCACTTTCACACAAGAGAGTTGTACACTCCGGACTCGGGGCGTGAGTATAAGACAGCTCCTGTCCTTATAGTTCTGGAATGTATTGGATAACACTGAAAACATTATGTCACTGTTATCCAATACATTACAGACCTCTAAGGGATACAAAGCATCATAAATCAATATAATGCTATGTGACCTCGTCAGTGCTAGGAGTTCAGGACGGAAGCTGTCTTATACTCACACTCCGAGTCCAGAGTGTACAACTTGCTTGTGTGAAAGAAACCATATAGTACCCAAAAGTGTTATTTTTAATTTCAAGAAAGACACCCATTCTATCTTGAAAGTTTTCAATGAATCAACCACCACATTGTCATATAGAAGCAAGATGCCATTTCTCCACCCAAACTTCTAGCGTCTCCAAATCTCTCTAATGATTTATTATTCTGCTGTGTTGATTACATTATAGAGCTTAGCATTTTCTGCACATATTAAAATTTGATTCTGCAAACTCTCTACAAGGTCATTCACAAACAAATTATAATGTGGGATAACGTTTTCAGTGACTTAGCTAGGCTTTTCTTCAACCAGGGCAAATATACAGTTTGCTACCCTAACACTGCATGTAAATACCCTAGCTAGCTGGAAAGCCTTCTGATACTCAGCATCTGGAGCAGATGCCCCATTAGCCCTCTCCTATTTATATCCTTTCTGGACACTACAATGTATATGCAAGTGGTATCCCAACAAAGAAATAAGTAGCCAAAATAAACTGAATTCTCATGGTTCTTTTACATGGACTGATGTTTTGAGGAATTATAAGGAACAAATCAAATGTTCCTAATGATTTCCTAATAATCAGTGGAGATAAGAGCTGTATTTACATGCAGCAATCATCTCCACTGTATGCAAACAAGCAATCTATACTGTGAATGCTTCTGCCCATAGAAAATCATTGTTTCAGGCCAGCAGACTCCTGTTTGGGAGATATTATGATTTATAGTTCCAGTAGAGTGTTCAGTTTAGTACATGATCCAATATCATATTCAAATATCAGAATAATGTCGGTTTGAGGCAAATTACTCTCCCTGATAACAGACTCTGACATCTGATTGATATCTGATTCCAATATCTGACTACTCAATACCTCAACATATGTATATTTACTGCTTGCCTATTATATATTACTTCCTGAATATCTAAGCAAATAGGCCTGTGGTTTAATGGTAATGCATCTGTTTCATATGTAATAGGTTTTGGGTTCAAAGTCTGCCACATTATTTGTAAATAAAGCTGGGTAGATTTTTGAAATATACTAGCTAGATGACAAAATCAAATGATGTTTGACTTTCGTGTCAGGATCAAAGTCAGAATAGCTTTCAGATACACTGCGTATTTGCTAGGTATATGATATAGCCATGGGAGCTGGATTGGAGTGCTGAGGAGGAGGTTACATCAGAGGAAGAGAGTGATGGAAGCAGCAGTAAAGGCACGGCCACACGGCACGGTTGTAAACTAGTCGGGCTGCAGCTGTGCTGTGGTCAAAAACCAGGTGGCCAATTACCCTGCAGCTGCCTGCAACTAATGAAGGCTGCACTATATAGTCGGTTTTCATTGTTAATGGCCATGCAACAACTTCAATACCATGCTGCCATATACAATGAAGACCAAGTAAACAGTGTGGTCTTCATTAGTTAAATGAAAAGCTGCAGGCTACTTGGTCGCGTGGTTCAGCCGCAACCTGACTGAATCATGACCATACCCTAAAAAAGAACAGAGACAATGTGCATCCCAAGGAGCTGCCACAGTCATATCTGCTTCGGGAACTGGTGATGCTCCTGACAGTGTGGGTGCATTAGGCCTAAAGCGTACTAGAGGTAAGCCAAGTTCGGAGGGCTGTAGCTCTGCATGAGTATCTCCTACCTGGCAGGACCTAGCCAGAAGCATTGTCCTGTGCAAGCTCAGCAGGACTAAAATAAGCTTTAGGTAGTCAAACATAGGCACCACAGCTCTATTGAACCACACGAAGGAGCATCACCCCATCCTGTGGTCCAACAGAGAGTTTCTTCTTTCTCCTGGTTTCCTTTGAGGCATCCAGGCTGCTTCCATTGTCATCTTTTTTTGCTTCTCCTGCTCAAACTCCTCTTCTGCTCTCCAGCATCAGTCATCGATAACAGAATATGTGGTCAGGAAACAAATTTACATGCCCAGAGATCTATTGATGCAAAAGATTCATTCCCATCTGGCCAAGTTGCTGGCGGTGGAGTCACTGCCATAACATTTAGGAAAGCCTGCTGCCTTTAGGGAGCAGATGGGGTATGGTCAGCCTTGCTGGGACATATCTATCCCGCATTATTTCTTACAAAAAGCCATCCCTGTCTTGTACTTTCATGTGGTGTAGAATGTGAGCCACTCCTTTCGATTCTCACTGTGGGGCAAGGTGCAATTGTGGACACATAGAGCAGCTGTTACAGGCAGGGAGAGTATCTTTCACAGCCCACTGGGTCAATGTTTTTTGTGGCAGCGGTGAGGCAGCATCCCAGCAACAAGGCCAGGTCCTTTTGAAGCTGTCCTCCTCTCCTGATTGTGTCAGCTTGGATTCCACACCAAGCACTTATCCACCTCCTCCACCTGCTCACCCTTGGACAAGCTCCTCTTTCCAGCTGTGTTGGTGGTGGTAAGTGGCACACAAAGGGGAAAACATTGCTCCCACTCCCCCTCCTTCCTATCACTGTGTCAAGTCAAGTGTTACCATGCGCTTAAAGGGTTTGGCTCATTTGGGACATTGACAGCATATCGCTAGTGCCCATCTGTAGGTCCTTCACCTACCTGACATTGTTGGCATATCCTAGTGGTATGCTATTAATGTCCCAGATGGGTAAACCCCTTTAAATGTCTATTTGCCTATTTGACCAGGGAAATAAAAGTACATTGATAAACTTACTAAACTACTCCAGAAACTATGTCTGGTTCCTACATGTATATTAGACCATAACATATATTTTTTTCTTCATGTGGGCAATTTGGACCTTAAAGGAGGTCTGTCACTGGCGACTGCCACAGGCTCTGCCACTGTTCAGACTGGATTTTCTCGGACCATGTGATTTAGCAAGCAAATACACAGAGCATCTGAAACTCATTCTGACTTTGATCCTCACTAGTCAGGAAAGTAAAACATCAAAGTCATACATCATTTCAATTTGTCTTTTAGCTAGAGTATTAAAAAAAAAAACTTTATTCCTCTTTTATATTTGTTACATGATCTTGAGCTCAAAAATTGCTGTCTATGAGACAGAAACCTTATTGTTGAGCAATAGGCTCAGCTGTTATTAGGTTGGGACTTTGACCATGACATGTGAGGAAAGTCAGACATCAAAGAAAAAGATCATATGAATTTGTCTTTTAGCTAGGGTGTGTTGTTATATGTAAAACTATCAATATTAATTAATAAATGAATCTATTATCTTGATTGGAGTGAGTGCCCATGTTTTCAGCTGACCCCACTACCAGGCTATCACTGCTTCACATCAGTAAGCTTTTATTCTGGTACATGTATTCCTTTTATTTTCATAAACTGTTGAATGCATTGGAACTATATGTTTAATTTTTCATCTTTGTATCTGAAAAGTAATTTTTGTATCACACTGCACTAAGGTGTATCACATTTGAAATATTGATAATTCTCTCCCTTGTAGTCTTGCAAAACTTAACCTTCTGAAGGGAAAAAGTTACCTGTATTGATTCCAGGTTTCATTAAGGTAACCTGTTTTCTTGTAACTAACTGGTATACAAAAATTTAATATAATTCTGTCATCTAAAACAGGTGGTCATGAATTAAGAATGAGAGAACCAGTTCATATGGAGTTTCGAACTTTTGATACTTTTCGGACAGCAGACAAACCCAAATTTTTACAGGTTTGTTTTGGACAAATCCACTAAAATGGTGCGTCACACTAGGGAGGAAGAAGAAGGGTTCTCACATGACCCTGAAAGGAAGTAAGAGGGAGGGCTTGCCTTGATTGGCAATCAGTACTGTAGCAAGCAGGGAGGTGCCCTAGCAGAAAGAGCAGAATGCCATTCTGTGCTGGGCTGTGAATGAGGGTGGTTGGGTCTAACAGTGTCTGCCAGGAAAACAATCTTAGGGAGTCAGGGAGAGTGAAAAATCAATCAGGGACAGCTTATTTTCAGGGAAAGTGAAGGGAAAGGCTAAGATTCGAAAGAAGAATTGTGTGTGTTGTGTACAATAGAGAGAAGTGACCAGAAAACCACACCACATCCTATGGCATATAGTTAAGAGAGTCTCCCTGTTGACGACTTGTGTGATAGCAGTCATGGTTTGTACTGTCACACAGTCTGATAGAAGTGAAAGGGAGGGTGAGGACTCTCAATGACTGGAGTGTGCTGGACAGGACCTGGGAGCCGGATCAGAGTACTGAAGAGGAGGCAACATCAGAGGAGGAGGGTGATGGCGGCAGCAATAAAGAGCAGAGGCCACCTACCTCCTAGAAAATAGCCAGGGCCATGTCTGCTTCGCGATCTGGTGATGCCGCTGATGCAATGGTTGGGTTAGGCCCAAAACTTGCCATAGCTAAGCCCAGTTCGGCTGTCCCTACCCCAGCATAACTATCTCTCATCTGGCAGTTTTTCTCCACACTGCCGGAAGAGAAAAATATTGCCTTGTGCAAGTTGTGCAAGACCAAAATAAAATGTAACATAATTACATAGTTTTTGAGGCTTAAAAAAGACATCTGTCCACCCAGTTCGGCTGTTATCCTGCAGACTGATCCAGAGGAAGGCAAAAAAACCCTGTGAGGTAGAAGCCAATTTTCCTCACTTTAGGGGAGAAAAAAATTCCTTCCCGACTCCAATCAGGCAATCACCAACCCATCTCTAGTAACTATAACCTGTAATATTATTACCCTCCAGAAATAAATCCAGGCCTCTCTTGAACTCTTTTAGTGAATTCACCATCACCAACTTCTCAGGCAGAGAGTTCCATAGTCTCACTGCTCTTACTATAAAGAATCCTCTTCTATGTGTGTGCGTCTTTCCTCTAGAAGCAGAGGATTTCCCCTCATCACAGTCCTGGGGATAATGGGAGAGATCTGTGTACTGACCATTGATATATTTATAAATAGTCTACTATGTCTGCCTTGTTCACAGGAGCCCAGAACTGTACACAGTACTCCATGTGTGGTCTGACTTGTGATTTTTACAGTTGTAGTTGTAGTTGACTATGTTCTCATAATGGGCATATATGCCCCTTTGGATGCAACTCATTATCTTATTCGCCTTGGCAGCAGATGTTTGACACTGGTTTCTGCAGCTTAGTTTGCTGTTCAAAGTCTTTTTCCATGTCAGTGTTACACAATGTTTTACCATTTAGTACGTACTGGTGACATGTATTTTAACTTTCCATGTACATAACCTTACATTTGTCAGTGTTAAACCTCATCTGCCATTTCTGTGCCCAAGCCTTTATGGTACAGTATCAAATACTTTGGAAATGTCAAGATATACGACAAACATTGTCCGATCCCTCATGAAGCCATGTTGATATGATGTTATTCGCTTATAGGTACTCCAAGATAACATCTCTTAGAAAACCTTCAAACAGTTTACCCACAGCAGATGTTAAACTTGACCCTTTTTGAATATTGGCACCACATTTGTTATGACCCAATCCTGTGGCACTCCCTGTCAGTATAGAATCCTTAAAAATCAGAAATAAGGGTCTGGCTATGACATTACTTAATTCTCTGAGGATACTAGGGCTTATGCCATCTGGTTTCGGTGATTTATTTTAATCTTAATAAGATGCTGTTGTACTTCTTCCTGGGTCAGACAAGTCATTATCATACTACCTCTCAAGTTGGTTTATCTTTGCCATTATATTATATATATATCTATTGAATATCAGAGTTTATCCCTACTCTCTAATTATTATCAACTCCTGATGATCCCAATTTTAAGGGTGAAACGCGTTGGAGTTTGTTGTTTCTCACCTTGGTGTGTGAAGGGTGTTATTAGGGTTTATCAGGATAGGTTCGGGGACAGGGTACCTCCACCATCAGGCGATAGCCCCTGGGCCAAGGGCATATCCTAGGGTGCACCAGGGACAGTTTCCCTCTCCCTGCCTCCTGGATATATAGATTCAGATTTAGTGACATATGCTATTTAGCAATTTTAAATAATTTAATAAAAGTTAATTTATATAATTGAAGAATATTTTAGGGTTAGTTTTACTCTCTTTCGCAATGAATCTCTCTGTCTCTAGTTTGGCTGCTTTTATTTGTTTTTTACATATTGAATTTGTTTTCCTTATAGTTTTTCAATGCTTCCTCCCTCCTCTTTTAGTGATTTAAATCTTTTTTTTTGTTATTTATTGCTTTCTTTACAATTCTATTTATCCACATTGTTTTTTTTTCTTGTCTTTTTTCTCCTTACCCTTTTATTCCCATAGGTATGTACCTTTAACAATTAGATTTTAGGATGCTTTTGAAAATATCCCATTTTGTGGCTGTATTTTTATTTTTGAGGACTTTGTCCCAGTTAGTTAGGCCAATTGCCTCTCTTAGTTGTTTTAATTTAGCTTTTTTGAAGTTTGATATTTTTGTTCCTCCTGAAGAAACACTCTTTTGAATGGCAATTGGAAGATTATTATTTTATGGTCATTGGGCAGGCAATCACAAACGTAGGCACTGCAGCTTTATTTAACCACATGAAGCGGCATTACCTCATCCTGTGGGCAAACAGAGGTGGCAACCAGCCACTGCGGCAGGAGTGTCTTTCACATCGTCATCATCCGTTTCTGTTTCTCCTGATCGTACTCATCCTCCTCCGCTCCATCATCAGCCATTGATAACGGAATGCGACAAAGTAATCCAAAGGTGCACAAGCTTAATTCCCACCTGGCCAAGTTGTTGGCAGTTGCAGTAACTACGGTACCATTTAGTCAAGTCTGCTGCCTTTAACTAATGGTGTGCGCTCAGCTTCGATGGAATATTACTAGCCGACATTATTTCTCCCAAAAATCCAAGCCTGCCTTGCACACTCAAGTGCCACTTTCGCTGTGCAGCAAGGTTCACTCCCCAGTGGACACCTGGAGCTGTTCTTATGGACAAGGACAGTAATTGTCTCTCACGGGCCCACTGGGTCAATATTTTTTCAGTCAGCAGCAAGTTAAGGTGATCATTCCTCTGTGATTGTGTGAGTCTGGCTCCCACACCAGGCACGTATCTGTCTCCCACTACACGGACATGCTCCCATCTCCAACAGCAGCTGGGCATAGGAGTCGCTCGCACTCCCTCTCCTTCCTATCACACGTGTCAGGTCAAGCATTGCCAGGCTGTTTTGGAGCTGATCGGCCTTGCCTTGCTGGCGGTGCCCCATATTGCCACTTTTTCTGTCTGTCTGCCTATTATCATGTTCTATATGGTTGTTGCTGTGGCCAGCACCATAATATTAATGCCTCTCAATCATCAGTTTACACATATTCAGTTTCCACACTGCTGAAATTTTAAAATGAACAGATGAAAAAAATAAATATATTTTATGGGTGATTACTTTTCTTTACGGCAATGCTGGGGCCTGCATCCTGCCACTAATACCACTTGCCAACCATCACCTTCCCCAATGGCAAATTATTATTCATTTATTTTTTTAACTGTATGTTTAAACATCATTTACCCAGTTAAGTGACAATTTTTGAAAGTTTTGGAATATGAAAAAGCATGAGAAATGCTGGCACGGTGTGTTTTTAATCCTGCTGTATGATAACACAGTTGAATGTGCATTTATCCATATGGTAGCTAAGTATCAGCATCACATCCTTTACTATTGATGTCATTGCGTTCCAGATCTTGAGGAGGGAAGATGTTGAAGGGAAAACAAATTTATAAACAATAAATGAAAAGAGATAACAAGTTTAAACTCGTCTTGTTGGATACTCAGATTGAGACCACCATAGGTCCTGGTCAAGTATCCAATGGCTTTGGCTGTGAAACAACTCCATATCATCAGGCTTCCTCCACCGAACTTGACAGTTCCTTCAATTTCTCAATCCGTTAGTCCCTTTTTCCCTTGCTTCTTCCAGCACTCACATGATACAGTATGGTAATTTTCTCAACTGAGATACCACTACATTTGAGCTGGATGATGCTATTTCTCTTTTCTTTGGAAATCTTCTTCATGGCTGCTTCTGGATTTGAAACAGTGAACTTTCGCTTGGGAATCAACCTAATAACACACTGAGCTATTAGGGAATTGTAATTTGTACTATATGTAGAGGGAAGTGTTTGAAATATTCTCTAGATTCAATTCCCTATAAACTCTTATTAACTCTTCATCCCACTGGTTGATATAGGCCCATGTTTCCAGAAACAATGTCGTTAATAGCCTGTAGGACATGGCTTGCATTGTTAGGGTTTATAACAGCTGATAAGTATCTAGTCCTCTTTTGTGCAGACCACTGTTGGTGACATGCTAAGCCTTTTTTCATAGCATGGGATATCCACACCTCTGCCCCATGGCCAAACACCTTCCCCCTACTTATGATAGATAAATAATCCAGCATTTTGAACTTGGGAAGAGAGCTTCACATCTGGAAGAGTAGACATGAGTTTAGCCGAGCAGCCCCTCCAGAAACAGAGAATATGATCATTGGCTGGCTAAGTACTCCTGAAATAAGCAAAACTCACAGAAACAAAAGGATAAAAAACATCCTGCATGATGTGATAATAATGATTGCGGATGTCAGTGGCTACATATATCAAAATAAATCACAGAAAAAGAATATTAGTGCACAAAAATAAATGCAAACAATATATACTGTATAAACTAAGACCTCATTCTGATATGATAAAATCTGAGACTCTTAGCCAATATATTTTGATCAAAACACAATCTGTGCCCACCCTACCCAGCGTGTTTGCTCCTACTCTCATTGGTTGCTGTATGCACATAGGAGGTCACTAGGAGCAACACACCTATATGTGCAGCGTCCACGCTCCTAGATATAGATGCCCAACGGCATGGTTAGGTTTAGCGTAGGACCTGCCTGACCTGAGACCACCGTGACGCTGGGTAGGTGGGCACAGATGTGTTTTGATCAAAATATATTGGCTAAGAGTCTCAGATTTAGCATATCAGAATGAGTCTTAGTTTATACAGTATATATTGTTTGCATCTATTTTTGTGCACTAATATTCTTTTTCTGTGATTTATTAAGTACTCCTGGAACCCTTGAACTAATGTTCACCCTTTAAATCCCAGTAACCCTTTCCCTGCCATATTTCGTTAAACCTTTGTCCCCCTGAGGGACAGCTTAGTTATAGGCGGGGAGGGAGCTGCTGTTATATGTGTGTGTTTACTATAGGTATTTTTGGTGGGAATGATTAGAGGCTGTTGTGTTTTTTATAGTTAGTGTTGTTGTTATTTTAGTGTTGTAGTGTGTGTATATAAGTATATTTATAATATATATATATATATATATATATATATATATATATACAGATGCGTCCACTCTTAACTTATCTCCAAACTCAGAGTGGTGTCAGTTTTGTCCTGATAGCAAAACAACATGATATCACGAGATTGTAACTAAACTCTAAAAAACTGCAATACACGTCACAACCACTGGGCGGTGAGTGCTCCACATTTACCTGATTGCTCAGCTGCTTTTTCTTTTGTTTAGAGCAGCTGGCCTCAGATGTGAAAGGGTCCCCAGCAGCACAGAGGATTTCAGGAGAGGAGTGTGCTGATCGTGTGGAGGTCACAGAATCAGAGTTACGGTACATAGTGGAAGGAGCAGGTCCCCAGCAGCACAGAGGATTTCAGCAGAGAAGTGTGCTGATCGTTTGGAGGTCACAGGCTGAGAGTTACATAGTGGGAGGAGCAGGGTCCCAGCAGCACAGAGGATTTCAGGATAAAAGTGTTCTGATCTTGTGGAGGTCACAGTATGAGAGTTACATAGTGGAAAGAGCAGGGTCCCAGCAGCACAGAGAATTTCAGGAGAGGAGTGTGCTGATCTTGTGGAGGTCACAGAATGAGAGTTACGGTACATAGTGGGAGGAACAGGGTCCCAGCAGCACAGAGGATTTCAGGAGAGAGTGTGCTGATCTTGTGGAGGTGACAGACTGAGAATTAAATAGTGGAAAGAGCAGGGTCCTCCCAGCAACACAGAGGATTTCAGAAGAGGAGTGTGCTGATCTTGTGGCGGACACAGGCTTAGAGTTACATAGTGGAAAGAGCAGGGTCCTCCCAGCAGCACAGAGGATTTCAGGAGAGGAGTGTGCTGATCGTGTGGAGGTCACAGTATAAGAGTTACATAGTGGAAAGAGCAGGGTCCCAGCAGCACAGAAGATTTCAGGAGAGGAGTGTGCTAATCGTGTGGAGGTCACAGAAAGAGAGTTACGGTACAGTAGTGGGAGGAGCAGGGTCCCAGCAGCACAGGGGATTTAAGGAGAGGAGTGTGCTGATCGTGCAGAGGTCACAGAATGAGAGTTACGGTACATAGTGGGAGGAACAGGGTTCCAGCAGCACAGAAGGACTTCAGGAGAGAGTGTGCTGATCTTGTGGAGGTGACAGACTGAGAATTAAATAGTGGAAAGAGCAGGGTCCTCCCAGCAGCACAGAGGATTTCAGGAGAGGAGTGTGCTGATCTTGTGGCGGACACAGGCTTAGAGTTACATAGTGGGAGGAGCAGGGTCCCAGCAGCACAGAGGATTTCAGGAGAAAAGTGTTCTGATCTTGTGGAGGTCACAGTATAAGAGTTACATAGTGGAAAGAGCAGGGGCCCAGCAGCACAGAGGATTTCAGGAGAGGAGTGTGATGATCGTGTGGAGGTCACAGAATGTGAGTTACGGTACATAGTGGGAGGAGCAGGGTCCCAGCAGCACAGAGGATTTCAGGAGAGGAGTGTGCTGATCTTGTGGAGGCCACAGACTGAGAATTAAAAAGTGGAAAGAGCAGGGTCCTTCCAGCAGCACAGAGGATTTCAGGAGAGGAGTGTGCTGATCGTGTGGAGGTCACAGAATGAGAGTTACGGTACATAGTGGAAGGAGCAGGTCCCCAGCAGCACAGAGGATTTCAGCAGAGAAGTGTGCTGATCGTGTGGAGGTCACAGAATGAGAGTTACGGTACATAGTGGAAGGAGCAGGTCCCCAGCAGCACAGAGGATTTCAGCAGAGAAGTGTGCTGATCGTGTGGAGGTCACAGGCTGAGACTTACATAGTGGGAGGAGCAGGGTCCCAGCAGCACAGATGATTTCAGGAGAGAGTGTGCTGATCTTGTGCAGGTGACAGACTGAGAATTAAATAGTGGAAAGAGCAGGCTCCTCCCAGCAGCACAGAGGATTTCAGGAGAAGAGTGTGCTGATCTTGTGGCGGACACAGGCTGAGAGTTACATAGTGGGAGGAGCAGGTCCCCAGCAGCACAGAGGATTTCAGGAGAGGAGTATGCTGATCGTGTGGAGGTCACAGGCTGAGAGTTACATAGTGGAAAGAGCAGGGTCCCAGCAGCACAGAGGTTTTTAGGAGAGGAGTGTGCTGATCGTGTGGAGGTCAAAGAATGAGAGTTACGGTACTTAGTGGGAGGAGCAGGATCCCAGCGGCACAGAGGATTTCAGGAGAGGAGTGTGCTGATTTTGTGGAGGTCACAGGCTGAGAATTACATAGTGGGAGGAGCAGGGTCCCAGCAGCACAGAGGATTTCAGCAGAGAAGTGTGCTGATCTTGTGGAGGACACAGAATGAGAGTTACATAGTGGGAGGAGCAGGGTCCCAGCAGCACAGAGGATTTCAGGAGAGAGTGTGCTGATCGTGTGGAGGTGACAGACTGAGAGTTAAATAGTGGAAAGAGCAGGCTCCTCCCAGCAGCACAGAGGATTTCAGGAGAGGAGTGTGCTAATCTTGTGGCGGACACAGGCTAAGAGTTACATAGTGGGAGGAGCCAGGTCCCAGCAGCACAGAGGATTTCAAGAGAAAAGTGTTCTGATCTTGTGGAGGTCACAGAATGAGAGTTACATAGTGGAAAGAGCAGGGTCCACTCAGCATCACAGAGGATTTCAGGAGAGGAATGTGTTGATCTTGTGGAGGTAACAGGATGAGAGTTACAAAGTGGAAGAAGCAGATTCCTCCCAGCAGCACAGATGATTTCAGCAGAGGAATGTGCTGATCTTGTGGAGGACACAGGCTGAGAGTTACATAGTGGGAGGAGCAGGGTCCTCCCAGCAGCACAGAGGATTTCAGGAGAGGAGTGTGCTGATCTTGTGGAGGTAACAGGATGAGAGTTAGGGATCATGCATACGGCATTTGAATGGGTCCGCAATCCCAGAGATACAGTGCGGTGTGGAACGGAGGCATGGATCGGAAGGCCATGGAAGCACTACAGAGTGCTTCCTTGGTGTTTCTGTCCGTTCCTCTGCACCACAAAAAAAAAAATAGAACGTTTTATTTTTTTTTATGTGTGGACGAATCACTGAACCCAGTCAAGTCGAAAGGGTCTCGATCCACCGCACTGATGTTGCTCTTGCACTGGGGACCGCAAATGGCCGTTTCCAATGCATGGAACGGACGCACAACTGCCGTGTGCATGAGTCCTTACATAGTGGAAGGACCAGGGTCCTCCCAGCAGCACAAGGTATTTTGGGAAAGGAGTGTGCTGATTTTGTGGCGGTCAGAGGATGAGAGTTAGTGGGATGCTCAGGGTCCCTGCAGCACTAAGTATTTCAGGAGAGGAGTGTGCTGAGCTGTGTATATAATCTTACCATGTGTGATACTGTCTGCTGAGCTGCGTATCTAATCCTACCTTGTGTGATACTGTCTATGAAGTTATTGTATGTATTTGTATAGAGTGTGATACAGAGATAAGGAGCTCTCCTTTGTGCACACACACTCCTGTAGCCACTGCTGAGATAAGAGAGGTGGGGGAGGTGCTGCTGTATTTTAGTTCACATCACTCTTTTTAACAGAAGAGAGTTTTCTGTCCGGATGTGATGTGTGTAGTGAATAATATTTATTTCTATAGCTCCACCATATTCCTCAGCACTTTACAACTCAGAGGGTTCATGTACGAAACAAAAGATATCACAAAATTACCAGCTAATATACAACTGAACCACTAGGAATGAGGCCCTGCTCGCAAGAGCAAGTAGGGGTGACACAAAAAATGCGTGAATGCGTCACCTCCAGACTGACTCCTGACCATTCTTTTCAATGTTATCTATTAATCAGCGTCACTTATCTCTGTATTCAGGAAACTCGTAGCATTGTCTGTATTGTGCGTATTTGATGCAGCTCTCGCCCCATAGAAATGAATGGGGCTTGCAAGAAAAATGGACGGCATCTGGATACGCATACATATCTAATCCTAATTCACACATACGTGGATCCGTGAAAAAATCCGTCTTGCTGAGTGTATGAGCGCACGGCGTCATTGGTTACTATTGTTTCTGTTGCTGCTGTAGTGCATACAAGTACGAGTGTATTACTATGCAGTGGCCGAGGTCTGTGAAAATCCACGTATGTGTGAATTAGGATTAGATATGTATGCGTATCCAGATGCCGTCCATTTTTCTTGCAAGCCCCATTCACTTCTATAGGGCGAGAGCTGCACAATACAGACAATGCTGCGAGTTTCCTGAACGCAGAGATAAGTGGTTCAGTTGTATATTAGCTGGAAACTTTGTGATATCTTTTGTTTCGTACATGACCCTCTAAATTGTAAAGT
>ONZH01014084.1:0-29289 GCA_900303285.1 Rhinella marina | reverse complement strand
GTTTTTGGATTTTAATAACATTTTGGGGTTTCGTTTGGGGAGTCTGGGTTTCGCTCAGCCCATGACACGAGATGTTTGGCATGCAACTTAATGGGCCGGCTGACAGCAACAGTGGTAAGACACTCTGACTATTTCGGCATACCAGGCCTGATCTAATCATCTGCCTCAGCAAGAGGAGTGTGAAAATCGGAGGTAATCCAGCCTTGATTCATTTTTATAAAGGTGTTTTTTTGCACACTACCTGGTGACAGTTTGGTCCGTTTGGGTGTCACCACCACCCCAGCGGCGCTAAAACCCCTCTCTAACATGACACTTGAGGCTGGGCAGGAAAGAAGCCCTAGTTCAAAGTTCCGGCCACTGTTATAGTCTGGCTGCCCAGAAGTCCAGGGGGTCTGAGAAGACCTCTGAGAAGGCTTTGCGAGCCAGACTGCAGGTAAGCCTGAACCTGTTCGTTGAGGCGGGTGGTCTGGGCCTGGTCACTTGGCTGCGGCTGTTGGGAGGCTGAAAAAAATTGTTGCATGAGTTAATACTCATGAGGGTTAACGGGCTGCTGCTGGTTGTGGCAGGAGGTGGATGACTCTGCCGGACCTCCTTTTCAGACGCTTGCAGCAGGCTGGGCCTGGCTGAAAGCTGTGGCCAGGTTACTACATAGCTTCTCCCGGAATGATGCTAATTTCTCCTCCCTCCTCCTCCTCCTGGGGAGGAAAACAATCCCTCATGTTGGATTGATACCGCAGGTCGAGAAGCATCGCCAGCCAGTATTCGTCAGTCTGCTTTATTTTTAGGATACGCCTGTCAGTGTGTAAGCATGTGAGCATAAAGCTCACCATCCTAGCCAGCGTGCCCGAGGAGTCAGTTCTTTCCATCTCAGCTTCTCTGAGACACTTGAGTGTCACTGAAAGTTTCATCTTCATCCTCCAGATCCTTCAGCTGTGTCTCGTCCTCCTGGTCATCATCATCAAAATTCTCCCCCTCCCCCCCCTCTACCTGAAGCTCTTCATCCTCCTCCTGCACCGCAACAGAACTTTGTTGTTGGGGCTCCACTACAGTGACAGCATGGCATGCAGAGAGATGGCCAGTATTTCCTTCCCCCATTGCCCCCTGCTGCATGAGCGTCAGTGTCTTTTCCAGGACAAATATTAGTGAAATTATGTCGTTCACACTGCCCGCCTGCTCCCTATGGTCGAAGATTCTGGCTGCTGCTGGACAAAATCATCCACTGCTCTACGCTGCTCAGGGAGCCGCTGCAACATATGAAGCGTGGAATTCCAGCGAGTTGGCATGTCACCTATCAACCGGTATGGCGGGAGACCGTTTTACTGCTGCAAGTTCAGCAGAGCATTGTGGGACACATAAGAGTGACTCAAATGAGTGCAAAGCTTCCGCGACTTTGCCAGCACTGTGCACAGGCCAGTGACTGTTTTCAGAAATCTCTGAACCACTAGATTTAGCACATATGTAATACAGAGAGCATGCGTGACTTGCCCCAGGTTCAGCGCTGCCACTATATTTGTCTCGTTGTCACTCACGACCTTGCCCACTTCCAGCTGGCGGGGTGACAGTCAGCGTGCTCTTTGTTGCTTGATGTGATGCAACAAGCGCTGGCCTGTGTGGCTGGTGTTGCCAAGACAGATTAAATCTAACACAGTGTTGCAGCGTTTAACCTGGCACATGTGATAGGAAGGAGGGGGGTCAACTTTCTGCCCTTATGCTCCGGCAGGCGGACTGCCCGTGGAGGTGGAGGAGGGAGCAGGTAGGTGTGTGGTGGTCTGCATTCCTGGCTGGAAAGAGCGAGGAGGTGCCAAAAACAATTGGCCCTGTTGCTGGGGGGTTCCTGCCTCGCTGCCACAAAAAACATTCAGCCAGTGGGCTGTAAAAGACATGTATTGCCCCTGGCCATATGCACTGCTCCAGGTGTCGACCGTGACGTGCATGGTGCTGCAGAGAGACAGCTGCAGGGAGAGTCCTATGTTGTCCACCACGTGCGAGTAAAGAGCTGGGATAGCTTTATTTGAAAAGTAATGCCGGCTATGGATCTGCCAGCACGGTTGAGCGCAAGCCATCAGCTCCCTAAAAGCTGTACAATCAACTAAATTGTACGGCAGAGAGTGCACAGCCAGCAACTTGGTCAGGTGAGAATTAAGTTTGCGCACTGTTGGATTGCTGGTTCCGTAAACTTGCTTCCTGGCCACGCACTCGACGATGGATGGCTGACGAGTAAATGGAGGTGGAATAACGCACACTGCTGACGACGAGGTTTATGTACTAGTTACGCCCCTGGATGCGGTCTGCCTGACGCAAGGGACCCCGGGAGAAGTAGCCAGCTCTTCAGTATTAATGTGCTGCTGTAATACACCTTGGTTAGACAAATTTGCGGCATGACGCCACTTCAGATGGTTCCACAGAGCAGTGTTCCCTACATTTCAGAATTTCCCACGGCTCAATTTCTGCTTACAGAATTGCAAATACGGGATTTGAAATACTTCCACACACCTGACATTCGGCCTCCAGAGGTGGCTAAGCTTGTAGCCCTTGCACGCTTAGACCCTGATGCCGGACCCACCATACTTGGGGTCTCACTAGTTCCCAAGGCAGGCCTGGGCCTAACTCGCCTCTGCCCTCTGTTGCTGCCACTACCACTGCCCTCCTCTTCAGAGATCAAATCCTCCTCACCAGCCTGATCCGCCTCCCAGGTCCTCCTGTCTAACACATCATCATCAGACTCCCCACCACTTTTGTTTGACTGCAATATCGGCTGTTCCCCACCAACCTCCGCTTCCGGCAGTCCAAACTCTGACTGCTCTCTAAAAAATCATCAGGGAGTCTTTCCTCCACACCTGCCGGATTGTGCAATGGGGTTTGGTGGCCTTTTATTTGATAAAATGCAGAAGGGACACCACTAGGAGGGTTCACTGAAGGCTGAGAGGTGGCAGAAAATGACAGGCTTTGCTGGAGAGGAATGGTGGAGCAGAAGAAACGCTCTGAGTCTGACCTCTGGCTACATGATACAGTATCAGCAGAAGAAAGCACGTCATCCAGCTGCGATTGAGATGAGTGAGCCATCCACTCCACTACCTCATCCACTTTCTCCTCTACAACAATTTTGCGCCTTGGTGGGTTAGCCTGGTGGAACAGTGGCCAACTATTCCAAATTCTACCAGTAGACGCTGCGGCTACATGTCCTTTTCCACTGTGCCACCTTCTCCTTTTTTTGGAGCTCGAGGTCTGGCTGGAAGTGGAACCCTTTTGCTTTTCCATGCCAGACATTTTCACTTGACTGTGGCCCTGCAGGAATTTGTCTCTCTCCTTGTCTCTCTTCCTCCCTGATTAATATTACTAGCCCTGCACTGGCCCTGCTCTAGCCCTGCACTGGCACTGCATTGGCCCTGATATGTGTATTATTATGGATACCCAGAACAACATCACAATTTACAGAAAACAGTTCTCTGTCTTTCACAACTTTCACAAGTTTCTGCTCGTCTCAGCAGTCGCAGCACAACTGATGCGTCACTGGATTACCGAGCCTATGGGCCAATCAGAGCAAGCCCTTCCCACTAGGTCAGGTGACCGGGTTCTTCCCGGGCTTTTTGCCGCTTTAACCGCGAACATGTGCGCACAAATAACGTACATACAGTAAAAGTTAGCTAATAAAATGAATTTGTACGCATCAGCGTATAAATTAACTAATACGTAGCATTAGCGTACAATTCATCGGACAAGTACGTAGCGTTTGCGTACAAAGGTTTAAGAACATTTAAGATTCGAACAGAGCGAATCTGAAAAAATACGGATTCACTTCGGAGTAGAAAATTGTGAAGATTCGTATAGAATCTACGAAACGGCAAATAGATTTGCTCATCTCTAGTATAGATATACAGTGCCTTGCGAAAGTATTTGGCCCCCTGGAACTTTTCAACCATTTGGCATGTTTCAGGCTTCAAACAAAAAGATATAACATTTTAAATTTTTGGTGAAGAATCAACAACAAGTGGGTCACAATTGTGAAGTGGAACAAAATTTATTGGATCATTTAAACTTTTTTTGTAATAATAAAACTGAAAAGTGGGGCGTGCAAAATTATTCGGCCCATTTGCTTTTAGTTCAGAAAACTCACTCCAGAAGTTCATTGAGGATCTCTGAATGATCCAATGTTGTCCTAAATGACTGATGAAGATAAATAGAATCCACCTGTGTGTAATCAAGTCTCCGTATAAATGCATCTGCTCTGTGATAGTCTCAGGGTTCTGTTTAAAGCACAGAGAGCATCATGAAGACCAAGGAACACACCAGGCAGGTCTGTGATACTGTTGTGGAGATGTTTAAAGCCGGATTTGCATACCAAAAGATTTCTCAAGCTTTAATTACCCCAAGGAGCACTGTGCAAGCGATCATATTTAAATGGAAGGAGTATCAGACCACTGAAAATCTACCAAAACCCGGCCGTCCCTCTAAACTTTCATCTCAAACAAGAAGAAGACTGATCAGAGATGCAGCCAAGAGGCCCATGTTCACTCTGGATGAACTGCAGAGATCTACAGCTGAGGTGGGAAAGTATGTCAATAGGACAACAATCAGTCGAACACTTCACAAATCTGGCCTTTATGGAAGAGTGGCAAGAAGAAAGCCATTTCTCAAAGACATCCATAAAAAGTCTCGTTTACAGTTTGCGACAAGCCACCTGGGAGACACACCAAACATGTGGAAGAAGGTGCTCTGGTCAGACGAAACCAAAATCGAACTTTTTTGGAAACAGTGCAAAACGATCTGTTTGGCATAAAAGCAACACAGCTCATCACCCTGAACACACCATCCCCACTGTCAAACATGGTGATGGCAGCATCATGGTTTGGGCCTGCTTTTTATCAGCAGGGACAGGGAAGATGGTTAAAATTGATGGTAAGATGGATGGAGCCAAATACAGAACCATTCTGGATGAAAACCTGTTGGAGTCTGTAAAAGACCTAAGACTAGGACGGAGATTTATCCTCCAACAAGACAATGATCCCAAACATAAAGCAAAATCTACAATGGAATGGTTCAAAAATAAAAGTATCCAGGTCTTAGAATGGCCAAGTCAAAGTCCAGACCTGAATCCAATTGAGAATATGTGAAAAGAGCTGAAAACTGCTGTTCACAAACACTCTCCATCCAACCTCAAAGAGCTCGAGCTGTTTTGCAAGGAAGAATGGGCAAGAATTTCAGTCTCTAGATGTGCAAAACTGATAGAGACATACCCCAAGTGACTTGCAGCTGTAATCGCAGCAAAAGGTGGCGCAACAAAGTATTAATGCAAGGGGGCTGAATAATTTTGCACCCCCACTTTTTAGTTTTATTATTCCAAAAAAAGTTTAAATGATCCAATAAATTTCGTTCTACTTCACAATTGTGACCCACTTGTTGTTGCTTGTTCACAAAAAATTTAAAATGTTATATCTTTTTGTTTGAAGCCTGAAAAGTGGCAAAAGGTTGAAAAGTTCCAGGGGGCCGAATACTTTTGCAAGGCACTGTATATTCTCTCCACAGTGGGGCACATCACTTGTAGTGTTCCATCATAAACACATAACACATATTTACAGTCTTTTAAACACAAAGAATATGCATATTGGGGTGGTTAATGTATTCTATAGTACACATCAACTGTGTCAGTTCTCACTTATAGGCGCTGCTTATTTCTTCTCTTTACAGATGGTGCTTGCTCCAGAGCAGACACTCCATACTAATGTCAGAGGTGGGAGATAATGCAGATGACAGTCTTTCACCCCTCAGATGCAGTTTTCATTCATGATCTGCATGACAAGAGAGAAACCTGTTTACTGTGGTAGCCTCAAGCCTTTGGAAGAATCTTAGGCTACCACAGCATGGAACCTTGCCTGTGGAAGGGCTACATAGGAACACAATCGAACTTCCATAGGTTGTAATGTTATTTCATTGCAGTCTATAAGAGAAGCAATCAGAGGTTCGCATGTTCGCATGTTTAAAGTTAAAAATGTTAAAAAAATAAAAATCAAATTACCCACCCTTTCCCTAAATTAAAAATAAACAATAAGAAAATTAAGATCATTTGCACTGTCACGCCCCAAAAGGCCTGGTACGAGCAGTGGGTGTGGACTGGACCAACCGTGCCAACTTATTGGTTTGGATTTGGATTAAGGGTCACAGAAAATAATGCACTATAAAAATAGATGCAAACATAACATATGGACTGTGTTGGGGGACACCTGGGAAAAAGTGACCGTAAAATAATAACCTTCCAATTATCATTCAAAAGAGTGTTTCTTCAAGGAGGAGCAAAAATACCAAACTTCAAAAAAGCAAAATTTAGCCAATTAAGAGAGGTCATAGGTCTAACTAACTGGGACAAAATCCTCAAAAATAAAAATACAGCCACAAAATGGGATATTTTTAAAAGCATCCTAATATATAATTGTGAGAGGTACATACCTTATGGGAATAAACTATTAAGAAACAAGAAAAAAAAAACAATGTGGATAAATAGAGCTGTAAAGAAAGCAATAAATAACAAAAAGAAAACATTTAAATCACTAAAACAGGAGGGTGGCGAGGAAGCATTGAAAAACTTTAAGGAAAAAAATAGAATATGTAAAAGACAAATAAAAGCAGACAAACTAGAGATCGAGAGATTAATTGCCAAAGAGAGCAAAACTAACCCTAAAATGTTCTTCAATTATGTAAATAGTAAGGGCCCTTGCAGACGAGTGTGAGACTCGGACGTCTCCCGCATCGTGTGCCCTGTACTGAACTCTTGGCACTGAACAGGGTTACAAAGCATTATACTGATTTATGATGCTATGTAACCCTTACAGTTCTGGAATGTGTTGGATAACACTAACAGCATTATGTCAGTGTTATCCAACACATACCAGAACTGTAAGGGTTATGTAGCGTCATAAATATATATATTCTTATATCAAGAACATACCGGAGCCCGAGCACCGCGTCAAGGTATCTCAGAGTGGCTCGGGACCTAACGCTAACCTACCTTGCCGTTGCGCAATTGCGGAAGGAGCATATAGGCCGACACACAGCAACTTACTCCTAGTTACCTCCAGCGTGAAATCACACATAAAATGGGAGGAGAGAGGAGACTATGAGCCCCACCTACCAATGACTCATGTGACTCAGGCTACACAGGTGCACCAGAATGTTACCATGAGATGTAAGTAATGGTACATAAAGACCTGGAGTTGCTACACCTCCAGGTATAAATGTTCAAATACAATCACAGAAAAAAATGTGGTCTAAAATGGAAGAAAATTGCTCAGAACCCATATGCTGTTGCGCATATGGAGGATGCCTGCAGCGGACCACATGTACCACAAAACCACATCCACACATTCGCCACATCCACACAATTTGTTACCTTGTGTAGGATGGTTTTGTGGTACATGTGGTCCGCTGCAGGCATCCTCCATTGTATGCATTTTTGCTGGGGATTGCTGTTAGCAACGGATCACATGTGCAGGAATTGCTCCCCCGGTTTGATATGCGCAACAGCATATGGGTTCTGAGCAATTTTCTGCCATTTTAGACCACAATTTTTTCTGTGATTCCTCTGATATTCACCCTTTAACCAATTGACAGAGATCTGAACTGGAGTACTACTAGCATAGTTTTCAGCTGACTCACAGGGATCATAGACACAGATACAAGCCATCGAGAAATCACTCCAGAGAGATAATCAGAATTCATAACACTGTTCCAGAAAGTATCAGGGTATCAAGACTGTTGAATGATCAGCTTTAGGGCCCTTGCACACAACCTCATATGAGTGCGGGACAATAGTCCCGTGGGCGGCACGACGTGCACAGCATCATTGTAATGCCGTTCCGGGACATATGGCCTGCTCACAGACCGTATGTCTTGGAGGGCATATAGTCGTGTGCAAGGGCCCTTACAAACACTTCTGCAAGTGAGGGACTATGGCTCAGATACCCATCACCTAGCACAAGCCCTAGGCCAGACTACCACCATGCCTGAATCACAGTGGACATCTATATCCACAAGTTCCTTCAAGTGCCATTAAATTTCCATACAGTCAGCCACCTTGCATCCTCATCTGCCAGAATCTGCACTTTAAACTTAACACTACTGGCTGAGCCAAACATTATATTTTGTACTAAGTAAAAAGAGACTTTTGTATGTTTACTTCTGGCCTGATTCCTCAAACTATCTTTTAACTGCACCTATTCTTAGGGAACAACGGCCTATGGGAGTACACTGTGACATAACCCCTCATCAAAGCCATTACCATCATCTGCGATGGCTCCTAATGGGCTCTCTGCACAATCACTGACAAAAGCACTTCAATTACTTCTTGAGTAAAGCATCTGAATAATAATATCAAAGCAATAGTTTAGTTTTTCCTTTTCAATAAATTAAAGATTTAGAACATTCTATTTTCACATTGTCTTTATGGAGTATTGAATGCTGAATGACAGGGAGAAACTTGAATATGCTTTGTATTTTAGCACAAGGCTAAGGTGAGCTAGAGATGAACAAACAATTCTAAACATGTTGGATTTGTTATAAATTTCACAAAAATTCTTCTACCATACGAATCTGAAGTTTTGATTATTCCCAACCAATGCCATTTTACTGTGAAATTTGGTGGGGAAAACAACAGGAAGGAAGAAGATGGAGGAACAGATGCCCCTGGGAAGGGTGAGGGCTTGTTCGGATTAGCTCAGAGGCAGCTGATCAGCTTGATCATCTCAGGGAGAAGTATTCAGCCAGGTCCTTCTGCTCAGAAAGAGCCAGGCACCATTCTGTTCTCAGCTGTGGATGTGATGGGACACATTGTTGCTGTGTCTGATGAGAAATAATTGCACACAAGCCAGTTACTAGGGTCATTATAGGGACACTATAGGGGCACTATAGGGAAAGAATATGGACATATAATTGGGTATTATTTAGAGTTTTATTACAGAAAACATAGAGAGTGAATGTGGGACTGGCTACTTTCATACAGCTTGCTGGCAAGTAATAAATTTAGTCATGCATGTCCAGGAGACTGTCCTCGTATTTCAACTATTTTTATGTATCAAAGAACTCCTTCCTGGACTTGCATCGACTGAACTGTCTGTCTTTGCACCAGTTTATCTGCAAAGTTCCAACTTTTGAATATGCTGTATGACCAGGGTAAAGCGGCAAATGATTTCATCAGGCACCAATCTATCACAGCAGTAAGCATGTGTTGTTTTGATGAACTTCAAAGGTAGCTTATCAGAGAGTACTGTAGAGTGCTCTTCTGCTTCAAAAAGGCCACCAGATTTGTCAGTAGGGACAACTGCAACATGAGCTATGTCATCCACCTGATAAGTGTCTTAGAGCAGCAGCTCACGCTGCTGCAACAAGGGATGGTTGAGGAACAACATTTGCATCTCTTTTGCTGCCCTGTACTTTTGGGACACACACATAGACAAAGTTCCATGAAAAAGGAAGTGGAAGAGGCGGATGAGAAGCTACCACTGGTGGATGAGGAGTCGGTAGTGGTGAAGCAAGAGGCAGATGTTGATAATTAGTGTTAAGCGAAGCTATGAAAACTTCGATTTGGCTGCTTTGCCAAATTTCACAAATACATTTGCTTTGTGGCGAATTACTTTGTCACAAAGCACATTTCTTTGAAATAAGTAGGCGTAATGATGGGGAATGGCTATTGTGCTGTCCCCTCAGATGCCATGTTCATTGCTGATCGCGGAATCTTATCTAAAAATTGAGGCCTTTCAGTGATAATAAATAATATTCATCCATTTGAGCTCGAAGAGGCCATCGTGGCCATCTTAATTGAAGATTCCATGTTAAATCTTGCACGGTGCATGATGATGTCATAACTCTGGTGACGTCACTCTCAAATGGATGAGGTGATCTTTTTTTTTGCCATTTCAGAGAAATTTGATTTGTTACCACAAAGCACAAGGAAATTCAGCTTCACAGTGAATCAAATTTTCCATGAAATTCAGATCGAAGTCCACGTTGGATACTTAGATTCTCGCAACCCTAATGATGATGATCACTACAACAATGGGCATGATGACCATTCATTGCAGTGGGCAATGTACCCAGAAAGAATGGGGTCTGCACAAAAGTTTGTTCACTCATCACTCATCTCTCTCTCTATATATATATATATATACTCTTCAACTTTGTTTTGCATCCTGGTCTGCAGGTAGCCCTAATCTGAATTAAGTTTGGCAGCGAACTGTGTACTTCTAGGACAATGTCAGTTCTGTTCTCTTAATGCATCTTCACTTCATGATACTTTCCACAGAGCATTGAGGAAGAGTAGTGTTGACCAAGATCAGTCGAATAATCTGACTGAATAAAATCAATCCTTAGAGACTAACACATCGTTTGATATTCAAGATGCTATTTGAGTCAGCAAAGATTTCCTTTTAAAAGATCATTATACTTTCAAGCTTTTCATGTTAGAGTGGGATGTGTTTAAAAAGGAGTCTTGGAAATAGGACTAATTAATTAAAATGGTGCTGGTTCTTCTTTAGCATCTTTCAGTACTGACAAAGGAAAGAAATCTTGTTCCCAGCATGTTACTTAAAGCACTTTGTGTACACTACAGAGCTCCTATTGAGATATTCAGCATTCTGTACAATGGAGCAAACACCACTACACAGGTACAGTATTCATGCAGTAGTCAAAGTTATATTTTGGCAAAGTGCAATGTGAAAACTCATGTCATAAGTTGGCAGAAACAGTTGGCCCAGCGCTGTGCAGCAGTAGAAGTGTAACCATATACACAAACTGAACTGAACAATATAGATGAAAAGGAAATATATTATATGGCCTTATCTATTTAGTTATATTAGCTCAGGACCACTATTTCCAGAGGATTTACATATCTATCTATCTATCTATCTATCTATCTATCTATCTATCTATCTATTGTGAAAGAAATTAAGTAGTTGATGAACAGAATTGTGCTAAGTTGTATTTCATTATCAAATAGTCGCCATCTTCTTTATTAATCTCCATTAGATGTCACTTTCTGCTTAAAATAAAAATGAGTCACGATCACTTGATATTTCTATAGGAAGTTAGCTAGTCCATGCTAAAAGAGGAACTTGCAGAACTTGATATATATGGGGGGGGGGGGTGGCTAAATCCACCATGTACATCTAATAAAATTGGCTCTCTGGGCGTAGCTCGGGAGAAAACAGTTTGACCAGCAAGCTGTCTGGATGTGAGATTCTTAGGTCGGCCACATCCCCTAGCACCTGGGGGAAAACTTATTAACATAATTTGAATCCCACAGACAACAGAGTGAAGTCTCCTAATTTGGGACTTGTCCTAAATTGCAGCGACCTTAAGTGCTGCCAAAACTGGGAAAAATCCATCAGATATCCAAGGGGACAATCGTGGAAAAGCTTTGGTCATTACGGCAACTGGGAATTGCACCTTCAAATACATAGGTAAGATACTTTGTTCTTACTGTGCCTTCCCACTTGTGATGACCACTGTTCAGGTATTGTCCTTTTGTTGAATCTTTGGGATTTTAAAGAAACAAACCTCCTTGTCTATGGTTGAATGAATGGATTGTCTGAAACCTAGGTTTAGAGTGATTGATTCTTTGTGTAGTAAATGAGAAATGAGACTGATGAGTGTAAGAAATGTGTGTGAAAGAGATGCCATGATAGGAACTAAGGAACTATAGGAATCAGGAAGTGAGAGAAAACCAAAAGAGAGAGATTTGAGTACCAGTGTGTGTCTGCATATAGTTAGTGAGTTATTATACTGCCCGCCTCTCTGTAATATCCATAGGTTTAAATCTGGAAAGATGGAAATAGTTCCAAAGGAAGAGTTAATTATCATGAGTGTGAAAATGAGGAAGTATAGGCTGCTTTGTTGCTTTCATGAGAGTGAATCGGCATTGTCATCTCCACAGTGTCTTAAGTCATAGATGTATCAAAAGATTGTGTTTTAATGTTGCTTAGTCTGTATGTACCTTCTGCTTCACTGCAAGGACAGAAAGTAAGCCCCCACTAGATAGATTATCCACCTTTTATGGGTTCTCTGCAGAAGAGGAGGAGGGACCGAGAAGAATCAGATTATAAAAGGAAAGTATCTTGGCATTATTTGTTAATGTAAAATTGCAGTAGTCCCCGTTTCAGATATTGTTTTGGCAGATGTGGTCTTGAACTGTAAGTTGTAATGCTGTATTTAGATTTCTGTCTCACATTTACCCAGAGTTCAAAAGTAGATGTGTCAGTGTATACAGCTGCCATTGGTGATTTATCTGATTTATCAATGCATTCAGTGATTGGTTTTTACTAGAAACATCTTTAAAGGTAAAAAGTGATAAAGGGAAGTTTAGAGACCTTTGGTGATATAAATGAGTATGCTTGTCTTCTGTCCCAGATGTTTTGAGGTTATAGATGTGTGTTGTAAATGAGGAAGTATGGAATATGAACTGTCTATGTTTCTTTTGTGAAGGAAAAAATACAGTAAGTACTTAAAGTTAAAAGTTAAAGTTTTTGATACATGCAGCATGTTGGTAATGATATTCTGAAAAAAAAAACAAAAAACATTTGAATTGGGTTAAAGAAAATCCACGTAATAAAAGATAAGCAGTGTTACATTTGGTATTGTGTGCACACTATTATTAATTTTTTGCAAACTAAAGTTTTTGAGAGTTTTATTTTACAGCCCAACTTAATGGACATCAAGAAAGCATGTTGTTTTTCCCAAATGTTTAACTTGGTGGGGATTGTGACTAATCTGTTTTTCAGGAGTGAAGGAAGAAGGACCGAAAGATCTGCACAAAAATATAATTTTCATTGATTCTGTGCTGAAAACTTTTCCAGAGTCATGCATATATTTTTATGAGTTTTTATTGGAGCTCCAGTACATACTGCATTTGTTTGTGTGTGTGAAATGTGTGATGGGCCCTTGTCTTGTCTTGTATCGTTATATGTTGTATGTTAAGACATCTAGTTAGAACTGATCAAAAAAGAGAAGTTACATTTTGCCAGACGACAGAGGGTGTGGTGACAGTGACATAGAACTTGACACTTAAAAGAGAAGCATATATTATACAAAGACAGCCTCTGTTGTTCCTTCCTAAGCACGAATAGTGTGATATGTCACTAGAGTTGGAGAAAAAGAAAAAAATGAAATTGGTTCATTCAATTTCAACAAGTTTCATATGCGTGTAAGGTAAATATTCTATATCCTGACCAGCCCATTTGCCCCACAGGTGGTTTTTTAATCAGTGCAACTATAAAGCCGAGTGATTCGGCATGCATGTTAGTGTCTGCACTCCTGAACTAGGGGAGGCCTTTGTAGTACCAGAAATGGCGAAAGGCAAGTGGACATTACATGCATGTGGAACAAAACATCCCCTGATTATATGGAAGCCAAGACTGGCACATAACAGGTAGGACAAAATGTTAGGTTCCCATTCTGCAGAGACCACCTTGACTGTGGTAAATGGGCTCAGATAATTTTGTACAAAATGTATTTGCCAAGAGTCTCTGACTTGTTGTACAAGCATAGCATGAGCTTTGGAATGCTGTGTCACTGTGGCATTTTGTGCTTTATCTGGTGGCGGTGTGCGGCTGCAATTTATGTATTTTCCTTTGACATGTATTTAGCCATAGCAACCAGCACCTGCACTCTGGGATGTGCTGACTGAAATCTCCTTTTTTTTCTTTGTAAGTTTGTATTGGAGGTGTGGCTACTCCATTTGGTCATGCACTCCTGACCAGCCCATTTGCCCCACAGGTGGTTTTTTAATCAGTGCAACTATAAAGCCGAGTGATTCGGCATGCATGTTAGTGTCTGCACTCCTGAACTAGGGGAGGCCTTTGTAGTACCAGAAATGGCGAAAGGCAAGTGGACATTACATGCATATGGAACAAAACATCCCCTGATTATATGGAAGCCAAGACTGGCACGTAACAGGTAGGACAAAATGTTAGGTTCCCATTCTGCAGAGACCACCTTGACTGTGGTGAATGGGCTCAGATAATTTTGTACAAAATGTATTTGCCAAGAGTCTCTGACTTGTTGTACAAGCATAGCATGAGCTTTGGAATGCTGTGTCACTGTGGCATTTTGTGCTTTATCTGGTGGCGGTGTGCGGCTGCAATTTATGTATTTTCCTTTGACATGTATTTAGCCATAGCAACCAGCACCTGCACTCTGGGATGTGCTGACTGAAATCTACTTTTTTTTCTTTGTAAGGTAAAATATTGCCAAGTGAAAATAATAAGATTGGATTGTTTAAATTTTTTTTATTAATATGGTATTCAGACAATTGTGGTTATAGAGGTCTGCAAACAAAATCATCAAATAGTATAATAGTATGTGGTTAAATCAAATGAAATGGCTGAAGTAACTGTGTTGCCAAAGATTTAATCTGTCGCTGAAAACTAGATAATAGATAAGGTTTTCCGATCTGTTCTTATTTTCTGAACATGATGGGAGCGGCTGATTTGTTTGAAGAATTATTTAACAGAATATGAAAAGTATTAACAAAATTGCTTTATGACAGCCACAATGGCTATGAACACAGAGATCTGGAGGGGATAGAACACTTTGAGTCTAAAGAAGATTTTCTGCATTTTGGTAGGAGGTTGGGTTACCAGACTACATGAAGGTTTAGATGTCATAGAAACTACGGAGCAAGTACATTCAGATCTAAATGATAACTGTATCAAATATTGAGTTTTCTTTTATAGATGGTATAGATGGATCACACACAAGACAGGATATGCTGTCAGTGCCTAAACTTATGTTGTCACCCAAATACCACTCCCTTCTGTAATATCAAACTGTTGAACATAAATATGTTTGATTCATTTTCAGATCTGGACTCAAAGACTAGTACCTAGTTCATATAAAGGAAAAGTCTGGATCCCAGATTTGATGGTCCCTACTGAGTGCTGTATTAAACATTTCAACATTGGTGAAATTAAACATATTTACATTCATAATATACTTAATGCTTATAATATATGCAGAAAAATGAGAGAGATTACAGAATTAGCAAATAATCCACACTGTGAGAGGAAAGGTGGTGTGGACTCATTTGGATATTGTTTAATTATTGAGTAAAGTCTGAGCATTACATCTTTGCCCCATTATGTTCATTATGTTGTAATTTGTGTCCTAACTTCGCTAACAATGACTTAAACAGATTTAATAACTGGCTGGTTTATAGTATACTGAAAGAGTAGCAACCCACTTAGCAGAAGTATCAAACAATCAGAAAATGTTTTTTTCCACCATAATATGTATGTGATACGTGAAACGGATGCATATACAGTGCCTTGCGAAAGTATTCGGCCCCTGGAACTTTTCAACCTTTTGCCACATTTCAGGCTTCAAACAAAAAGATATAACATTTTAAATTGTTGGTGAAGAATCAACAACAAGTGGGTCACAATTGTGAAATGGAACAAAATTTATTGGATCATTTAAACTTTTTTTGTAATAATAAAACTGAAAAGTGGGGCATGCAAAATTATTCGGCCCCCTTGCATTAATACTTTGTTGTGCCACCTTTTGCTGCGATTATAGCTGCAAGTCGCTTGGGGTATGTCTCTATCAGTTTTGCACATGTAGAGACTGAAATTCTTGCCCATTCTTCCTTGCAAAACAGCTCGAGCTCTTTGAGGTTGGATGGAGAGCGTTTGTGAACAGCAGTTTTCAGCTCTTTCCACATATTCTCAATTGGATTCAGGTCTGGACTTTGACTTGGCCATTCTAAGACCTGGATACTTTTATTTTTGAACCATTCCATTGTAGATTTTGCTTTATGTTTGGGATCATTGTCTTGTTGGAAGATAAATCTCCGTCCTAGTCTCAGGTCTTTTGCAGACTCCAACAGGTTTTCATCCAGAATGGTCCTGTATTTCGCTCCATCCATCTTCCCATCAATTTTAACCATCTTCCCTGTCCCTGCTGATAAAAAGCAGGCCCAAACCATGATGCTGCCATCACCATGTTTGACAGTGGGGATGGTGTGTTCAGGGTGATGAGCTGTGTTGCTTTTATGACAAACATATCGTTGTGCATTGTTTCCAAAAAGTTTGATTTTGGTTTTATCTGACCAGAGCACCTTCTACCACATGTTTGGTGTGTCCCCCAGGTGGCTTGTGGCAAACTGTAAACAAGACTTTTTATGGATATCTTTGAGAAATGGCTTTTCATCTTGCCACTCTTCCATAAAGGCCAGATTTGTGAAGTGTTCGACTGATTGTTGTCCTATGGACAGATTCTCCCACCTCAGCTGTAGATCTCTGCAGTTCATCCAGAGTGATCATGGGCCTCTTGGCTGCATCTCTGATCAGTCTTCTCCTTGTTTGAGATGAAAGTCTAGAAAGACTGCCGGGTCTTGGTAGATTTGTAGTGGTCTGATACTCCTTCCATTTCACTATGATCGCTTGCACAGTGCTCCTTGGGATGTTTAAAGCTTGGGAAATCTTTTGGTATCCAAATCCGGCTTTAAACTTCTCCACAACAGTATCACAAACCTGCCTGGTGTGTTCCTTGGTCTTCATGATGCTCTCTGTGCTATCACCTGCTCTGTGATAGTCTCAGAACCCTGAGACTATCTCAGAGCAGGTGCATTTATACGGAGACTTGATTACACACAGGTGGATTCTATTTATCTTCATCAGTCATTTAGGACAACACTGGATCATTCAGAGATCTTCAATGAACTTCTGGAGTGAGTTTTCTGAACTGAAAGTAAATGGGCCGAATAATTTTGCACTCCCCACTTTTCAGTTTTATTATTACATAAAAAGTTTAAATGATCCAATAAATTTCATTCCACTTCACAATTGTGACCCACTTGTTGTTGATTCTTCACCGAAAATTTAAAATGTTGTATCTTTTTGTTTGAAGCCTGAAATGTGGCAAAAGGTTGAAAAGTTCCAGGGGGCCGAACACTTTCGCAAGGCACTGTACATGGCTGCCATCTCGCCGTGCAGTGGTCTACACCTTAGCTAATCATTCCTGAGGCTTGAGTCTGGAAAAAAAAGGATAGTATGATGATAGAATGGTTTGGGTGGCTACTGATGTAGAACATGCTAAGAAGTTAAGGGAGATTTATAGAGTCGCTAATTCTAAGAAAGAATTGTCCAAAAACAACTGCATGCAAACAGACAAGGAAAACAGCCTAATTCAGACTTGACCCGACAGCAGACCCAGGTATGTGGACCTTTACAAAAAGTAGTTGAGTACTCCAGCCCTGGAATGTTACTGCTATTCATGTTTGTGCAATAAAGTTTGATACATTGGTGAGAATGGTGAGACTTCTTCCTAAACAGGAACCATATAAAAAATAATAATAAAAAAAATAAGCATAGATTAATTGGTATCATTCAGTGTTCAAATGCTATTATTAGAGATTAGCGAAGATCTTAAAAATTCAAATTAGATGCTTCACCAAATTTTACAAAAAATCTAGCTTTGTGACAAATTGCTTCACCAAGAAGCACATTTTTTTTATAAGTAGTGGGTGCAATGACAGGGAACAGTGATTGTGTTGCCCCCTTCATTGAATCCCTTAGATGCTGCCTTCATTTTAGGAGTTGCTCATTAAAAAATAAAAAATAAATTAAATTGCACTTTCCTCATCCATTTGAGCACGAAGAGGCCACTGTGACCATCTTGCTTGAAAATTCAGCACAAGATTGCACAGCGCATGATGACATCATCACATTGGCTAGAGCACACAATTTTGCATGGGATCTTCAAGCAAGATGGCCGTTGCAGTCTCTTCACATTCAAATTGATAAGGTAAGTACATATGATAGTTTAAACATTTTTTACCGCCATGTCAGGAAAAATTGATTCATTACCATGAAGCACAAAGAAATTCGACTTCATGGCAAATCACATTTTTTCTGAAATTCGGATCGAAGTCCGCTTTGTTACCTTTGATTCACTCAATACAAGCTATTAAAATATTATTTAACAATCATGGTGAATGCTGTAACTGAAAAAGAACATCCTGATTCACAAAAGTCCAAAGAAGATAATCCTTTTAATTAAAAATAAATAAATAAATAAATAAATAAATAAATAAATAAATAAAATCCTTAGAACTATAGTATGCATAGGCTTTAAGGATAAGCGAACCTGGTTTGTTAAGAATATCACAAAAATCGTCCATATAGCAAACCCAAGGATTTTCAGGTTCACTCCGGAAGAATCTGGTAAAATGGAACTCATCACCATTTTACTGCACAGGTCGGGCAGTAGACAGCACGAAGAAGGAAGAAGAAAGATGCTCACATGACCCTGAGAGGAAGTGGGTTGAAGATTTGCCTTAATCGACTCACAGGCTGACACACAGCCTGAATGAGCCAATCAGTGGGGCAGCAAGCAGGGAGGTGCCCTAGCAAAAAGAGCACAATTCTGTGTTGGGCTGTGAATGAGGGTGCTTGGATGTAGCCGTCTCTGGCAGAGAGTATACAGTCAGAATCAAGCTTCTATTCTAGTGTCAGAGACAGTGAAGGGAAAAACTAGAAATAAGAATAATTGTGTAGAATAAGAAGTTTGGGCAGGGACAGCTTTCAAACTCATTGAAAGAGTTTTTGCCAAACCTAGGGCACCACGGTGGCTCAGTGGTTAGCGCTAGTGCCTTACAGCGCTGGGGTCCTAGGTTCAAATATGACAAGAACAACATCTGTTTGGAGTTTGTATGTTTGCGTTGGTTTCCTTCCACACTACAGAGACATACTGATAGGGAGCTTAGATTGTGAGCCTCATAGGGGACAGAATGATGCTAATGTCTGTGAAGTACTGCTGAATATAGTAGCATCAGATAAGTGAGTTAAATAAAACCTGAAGTTTGTACATAGGCTAATTGGGAATAATCACAATACAATTATGCAACACGTATTTTACAGTCCAGAGAGTACTGCTTTAAATTCTGTGTGAACACACATCAAATAGTCGGCCCAACTCTTACAGAGCATGACTAGAAAGTTAAAGTGTTGGAGTATGTTTGTATGTGTGTGGGGAATAATCAAAATACAAGTGTGCAGCACATGTTTTACAATGCTGTTTTAACTCTCTGTGTGAACACACATCAAACCGAAGGGCCAACTACAGAACATCTTCAGACAGTTCAAGTGTTGGTATGGGGGGAAATAATATCAATCTACATATTTGAACACACATAAGACATTAGACCCAAGTCTGTCAGTGGCGCTGATACTGCATTATTCTCAAAGTAAATTGTCAGTAGCAGTGTATTCAGTATGTTTGTAGAATGAGAAGAACATTTAATTGCATCTCTCGGTCTTTAAGTTCCATCAAACAGACTTGCAAACTATTCCATACTTTGTGTGATTGTGTGCATTAGGCCAAATGTCTGGAATACGGAAGAGTTCCAAACAAAAGGCCCAGGACCATTAGAACATCTTAGAAGGTGGTAGCCTCGAATAAGACCCCTTAGTAACTTCTGTAAAAAAGTGAATCTATGTCATTAAACTTTATTATACACCAGATTTTCTATATAAAATAGATATAAGGGGAAACTTGAATTAATCAAGGTGTACTGATATGAATTGAGATATTCTGCATATTTGGAGCTGTCATAAGATTCAAGTATTTTAAAACCTAGTACTCAAAGTAATAGAAGATAAGTACAAGTTAGATCCTAGGTGATATATCTGAGTTAGGCTTCATTCACACGACCGTATTTTGTTTCCGTGTCCGTTCCGTTTTTTTTGCGGACCGTATGCGGAACCATTCATTTGAATTTCCGTTCCACAAAAAAGATAGAACATGTCCTATTCTTGTATGTTTTGCTGACAAGGATAGGCATTGTTACAATAGATCCGCAAAAAAACGGAAACACGGATGCCATACGGAACATCATCCGTTTCTTTGCGGATCCGCAGTTTTCGCAGGCATTCCAGTCCTGTCGGTAGCAGTCCAGGTTTCTTGTTTACAACACCAATGCTAACAAACAAAATGGTGGCTGGCTTTCAATGGCAGGACATGTAATGTGAAACCAAATTACCTTCTGCTAAGCATCTGGAAATAGTCCAAATAGAGACAGGGCTAATTAAAGAAGGTGTCATCTGTGTCTGGATGATGGACAACAAAACTGTGGGAGCTGCTTGTGCATGTTGGCAGATTAAATGATCCACTCTACTGGTTGTCTGTCTGAACCATCAACCTGTTTGTTGTGTGTGTGCCCTCACTGCTCTCAATACCACCTAACAGCTAAGTCAAAATGGCCTAGATAGCGGGCAACAACTATCCTGCTTCTCTCAGTCCCATGATGCTCTTCTTCTCTAAGTCTGTCAACTGGGTAAAATGTCTTCAATTAAATTATAAAGGTATGTATAGCAGTCAACAATCTCTCACCAAAAGGTACACTACCCAAAAGAAGCCTCATTTTTATTGGACAGTATAGAAAGCACTTTGCCCTCTTATGGCAAGACACATGGGGTCATTTATCACGCTGGTGTAAAGTAGAACTGGCTTAGTTGCCCATAGCAATCAATCAGATTCCACCTTTCATTTTCCAAAGAAGCTGACAAAAATGAAAGGTGGGCAATTAAGCCAGTTCTACTTTACATTAGTTTGATAAATGACTCCACCAGTGTCTAATGAGACCACACCCATATTTTATTTCATTATAAACATTTTTTAAATTGAGCCCTTTTTTGTACTGCAGGCTACATGTACCATTTTCTAATATATACTATAGTAGGCTATATAGTACCATTCACTGTGAATTGCCCCAGTGGTCTTCATGACCTTCTAGTTTAGCAACTCATGCAAGATAAATTGCGCCAAAGCAAATATGTTTGAAAATAAATGACTTACAGTAGAATGTATTTAATTGCAATGGAATATAAGGAATTGAGTAGAATATACGGAGTTCAGAGATCTGTCTAATAATCTTTTCATACCTATATTTTCTTATATAGGAAATAGTGTTTAAAGAAGAACTCCAACAAAAAAAAATGTATCCTCTGACCTGCTAGAATAGTACATGATCTCTAGTGAATGTAATCTTCTTACCAATGACTGTATTCGTGAGTTATCCCTCCCACACTTTCCAAATAACCCAGCATCTTATGTGAGGACAGGAAGTCAGTTTCTCTATGTATTCCTATGGGAGCCTCAATGTCAGTCTCATAGGAATGAATAGAAAGAAATAACTGACTTAATATCCTGTGTCCGTTGGAGATCAGAGAGCTGGTTACACAACACAGTCAAAAATTAGAAGGAAGGGGATAGCTCACAAATGCAGTCACTGATGAGAAGATTACATCCACTAAAGATTGCATCATGTACCTTTCTAGCAGGTCAGAGAATACACATTTTTTTGTAGAAGTTCTTGTGTAATCATAGAATGGATCTTTTTGCCATACAATGTTGAAATACTTATTCATTGAAAAACTTAAAGAGGGGCCTGTGTACCTTAATTGAAAAATATATTAAAGTTTTGGGTATTTGATGTATAGATCCAGGGATCGATTTTGATACACTTCTTCTGAATCATCACTATAAGATTATACATAAATTGGACTTTATGTGCCTTTTTCAACCTTATCAACTACTTTGTTTACTACAAATATAGAGTTGTTTACTCAATGTATAAAGTATGCAAATGGCTAAAACAATATTGCATGAAATTCTATTTTGCCCCAAACAATGGTATTTTATTCTGTATACATAGTACACATATGTAATAATTTCCCAAGTGTAATAAATAAATCATATTTATTATCTATGTTGTTCTTTGAATGGGAACATCCACTTTATGAGCTTTGTTCTTGGACATGCTATGAATAAGAGATGGAACGTAAGCACTGTGATTAGCTGAATCATAGTCTGCAGTCATGTGGGCTAAATAAAGTAATGGCAAAAGTGGAATTTTATGATACATTTGATCAATTTTATTCTTTATGGCTAGCCCCTCTGCAGGAAGTGTGAAAAATCTAGAGCTAAACACAGACCTAGCTATCCCTTTAGCGTAATAAATTCAGTTATTTATTGCATCTGCTGACATTAGATTTTTGGTCAGGACATAAATACTTAAATATTGATCTACACTTCTGCTCTTCTTTTCTCAACCAGGACTTTACAGAAAAGCAAACAGGTGATTTATACTTGCATGCATTGCAAATTATTATAAGGTACGCTCTGGCCAGTTATTATATCAAACTCGCTGGATCATTTTATTTCCAGTTTATCTTCTTTAAAAGGTTTTCTTTCATTACGATTGTACACATGTAATTAGGATAATTTGAAGTTTGAGAATAATTGAGAAGAATAATTTATTATGATTAAATAAAAACAAATGAGATTGTAAAATTCCTATGCAAAATAAGCTAATGAATACAGTACAGAAATATAATACTGTCGCTGATTATTATTATTTCTTAGCACCAATTAGAACAAAGCTATGTTTTCGGTATCAGAGTTATAGCAATATAAAACCCAAGGGCGGCAATCACATTTGGACATCTCGGCCTCTCAGCAACATAAGAAAGCATAATTATATATAATTATTTATGTGTATTTCTTCTAATATTATAATTATAAACCAATAATATATTTAAAAGTTCCAGCCATTCCAGTGTTTGTTGAATTCCATCACAGACACACCACATTTTACTTACTGAGAAGCTGATTAGGTGATCCCTAGAGATGAGTGAGCACTAAAATGCTCGGGTGCTCGTTATTTGAGACAAACTTTTCCCGATGTTCGGGTGCTCGTTTTGAGTAACGAACCCCATTGAAGTCAATGGGAGACTCGAGCATTTTTGCAGGGGACCAAAGCTCTGCCTAGGGAAGGCTGGGTGAAAACCTGGAAACCTCAGAAAATGATGGAAACACCACGGAAATGGACAGGAAACAGTAGGGGCAGCATGCATGGGTGCCTCTGAGGCTGCCTTATCCCACCATTACCCCAAATTCTCCTGCTTGGTGGTTACCCTCATGGCAATTGTGCTCACCCAGACCAAGAAAGGCGAGGCACATGCCCATCACATGTTAGGGAAGCACCCAACTAGGTGCAACGAAGGTCCATCACCGCCTGCAGGTGACAACACTGCTCATGCTGGCACTGCTGTGCTATCCCCCGCCCCACAAGGCAGGCATAAGCCTGACACAGCATGGTGACAACGTAGTGACACCAACAAGTGACCAAGTTAGATTGAGGTAGCAGTCAAATGTCTGTAGGCGAGCCTCCCAAAAATTTGTTTTGGAGTGTCCAAAGTTGACCCTCCTAAAAAATTGTTTAGGAGTGTCTGTAGTTTACCCTTCTGTAAAATATTTTTTTTGTTTTTGTTATTAGTTTATGTACAACCCATGGCTGGCATGGTGGGAATATATAGTTTTTGCGTCACAGACGGCCCACTGCACCGAACATTTTCTTCATCATTGCCAATTACTTTTTCACCAACTGTTCTCTGGCAATAATAAAGGGGAAGGTGAATCCACTGCTGAAGAAAAGTGTCATCCTCCTACAATTCTACACTTGCTCTCAATTGAAAAGGGGATGTTCTTGCCGTGGCCTTCCTCATAGTGGCCGCTTCTGTGGACGACAGAGGTGGTGTACCTACTGACAGCCTGACCGAACACGATGGCAGACGAGGAGACACTCCCTCATGTAAAATTGTTTTGGAGTGTCTGCGGTTGACCCTCCTGTAAAATAGTTTTATCATTTTTTTTGTTTTTCCAGTTATTAGTTTATTTACAACCCATGGCTGGCATGGTGGGAATATATAGGGAAGCACCCAACTAGGTGCAACGAAGGTCCATCACCCATGCCCATGCTGGCACTGCTCTCCTATCCCCCGCCCCACAACGCAGGCATAAGCCTGACACAGCATGGTGACAGCGTAGTGACACCAACAAGTGACCAAGTTAGATTGAGGTAGCAGTCAAATGTCTGTAGGCGAGCCTCCCAAAAATTTGTTTTGGAGTGTCCGAAGTTGACCCTCCTAAAAAATTGTTTAGGAGTGTCTGTAGTTTACCCTTCTGTAAAATATTTTTTTTTGTTTTTGTTATTAGTTTATGTACAACCCATGGCTGGCATGGTGGGAATATATAGTTTTTGCGTCACAGACGGCCCACTGCACCGAACATTTTCTTCATCATTGCCAATTACTTTTTCACCAACTGTTCTCTGGCAATAATAAAGGGGAAGGTGAATCCACTGCTGAAGAAAAGTGTCATCCTCCTACAATTCTACACTTGCTCTCAATTGAAAAGGGGATGTTCTTGCCGTGGCCTTCCTCATAGTGGCCGCTTCTGTGGACGACAGAGGTGGTGTACCTACTGACAGCCTGACCGAACACGATGGCAGACGAGGAGACACTCCCTCATGTAAAATTGTTTTGGAGTGTCTGCGGTTGACCCTCCTGTAAAATAGTTTTATCATTTTTTTTGTTTTTCCAGTTATTAGTTTATTTACAACCCATGGCTGGCATGGTGGGAATATATAGGGAAGTACCCAACTAGGTTCAACGAAGATCCATCACCCATGCCCATGCTGGCACTGCTCTCTTATCCCCAGCCACACGATGCAGGCATAAGCCTAACACAGCATGGCGGTGACACCAACAAGTGACCAAGTTAGATGAGGTGGCAGGTAAGTCACCCAAAAATTTAGCCTGACACAGCATGGCGGTGACAACAGAGTGACCGAGTTAGACTGAGGTAGCAGGAGGTGAAGCACGGATGGTAATTCGAAGGTGGAGGAGGAGGGGTTGGAGGAAGTGGCATAGCAATTCTGAGAAACTGTAAATGAGGTAGGCCCCGCAATCCTCCAAGTGGGCAGTACATGAGCGGCCCCAGGGTCAGACTCGGTCAGAGTATGTGAAATGCTAAGGGTGGACGAACGCCGGAGAGAGGGCCTGTAGGTGGGGGGCAGGCTGGGGGGAAGAAGGTTGAGCTGGAAGAGCCAGAGGAGTGCCCCCTTGGCTAGCGTGTGTGGTGGTGACAACAGCCGGATGGAGTTCGAATGACGACGCAGGACCCCAACTTAAAAATTTAGCATCAACTGCTACAGTTGTCAACTATGAGATTGATCAAGTGGGGCATGTGTTGTATGTATTCTTCTCAGTTTAATACCGTATACGGCACCTATCCGGAAAAATAGTTTGGAGAGAGAGAAAGAGAGGAAAAAGACGTATTTTTAAAAGTGACGTTCAGTATAGATCAGTTAAAGAGAAAGAAAGGATTTTATGAAGTTGATTTGTATCACTGAGAGCAAAAGAACCTATTTTATTATGTGACGTGCAGTATAGATCACTTGGAGATAAAAAGGGGAATGTGCAGACTTGGGCTGCTATAGTGCAAACCACTATGGTGGTGACAACAGAGTGAGCGAGTGACACTGCGGGAGCAGGCGAACCACATAAACATTTATCGTGTTTCTCTGTTGTCACCGCCTGTATGGCGGCGGTGACAACAGAGTGACTGAGTTAGTACAGATGCGTCCACACTTAACTTATCTCCAAACTCAGAGTGGTGACAGTTTTGTCCTGATAGCAAAACAACATGATATCGCGAGATTGTAACTAAACTCTAAAAAACTGCAATACACGTCACAACCACTGGGCGGTGAGTGCTCCACATTTAGCTGATTGCTCAGCTGCTTTTTCTTTTGTTTAGAGCTGCTGGCCTCAGATGTGAGATATTTATCGGCAGACCCAGCTAAATGTGGTGAGATCTATTGAGAATATTTAATGTGCTAAAGTCAAACACATGAGAAAAAAGGAAAACTAAATAGAGTATCCAAACATTGTGTGTTACCGTCAGCTGGACTGTGTATCTAATCCTATCTTTAGTAATACTGTCTACAGAGTCATGTATCTAAGCCTATTATGTGTGATACTGTCTGTGTAGCAGTGTATCTAATCCTGTCATGTGTGATACTGCCTACAGTGTCGTGCATCTAAGCCTATTGTGTGTGATACTGCTTGAGGAGTTGTGTATCTAATCCTATCATATATAATACTGTCTGAAGAGTTGTGTATCTAATCCGATCATATGTAATACTGTCTGCAAAGTTGTTTATCTAAGCCTATCATGTGTGATACTGTCTGCTTAGCTGCGTATCTAATCCTACCTTGTGTGACACTGTCTGCTGAGCTGTGTATCTAATCCTACTTTGTGTGATACTGTCTGCTTAGATGTGTATCTAATCCCACCTTGTTTGATACTGTCTGCTAAGCTGTGTATCTAATCCTATCATGTGTGATACAGTTTGCAGAGTTGTGTATCTAATCCTATCATGTGTGATACTGTCTGCGTATCCGTGTATCTAATCCTATCATGTGTGATACTGTCTGCTAAACTGCGTATCTAATCCTATCATGTGTTATACTGTTTGCTGAACTCTGTATCTAATCCTATTCTGGGCGACAGCGTCTGCTAAGCTGTGTATCTAATCCTATCATGTGTGATACAGTTTGCAAGGTTGTGTATCTAATCCTATCCATTGTGATACTGTCTGCTGAACTGTGTATCTAATCCTATTCTGGGTGACAGTGTCTGCTAAACTGTGTATCTAATCCTATCATGTGTGATACTGTCTGCTGAGCTGTTTATCTAATCCTATCACGTGTGATACTGTCTGCTGAACTGTGTATCTATTCCTATCATGTGTGATACTGTCTATGAAGCGATTAGATGTATGCATATAGAGTGTGATACTGTCTGCTGAGCTGTGTATCTAATTCTATTAGGTGTGATACTGTCTGCTGAGCTGTGTATCTAATTCTATTAGGTGTGATACTGTCTGCTGAGCAGTGTATCTAATCCTACCTTGTGTTATAGTTTTCTGCTGACCTGTGTATCTAATTCTAGTAAGTGTGATACTGTCTTGAAGCTATTGTTGTATCTTTATAGAGTGTGATACAGATAGAGATAAGGAGCTTTCCATTGTGAATATACTGTACACTCAGCCACTGCTCAGATAAGAGAGGTGGGGGAGGTGCTCATGTATTTCAGTCCCTGTATTTCCCTGTCTTGTGGATGAGGCCTAATTACCAGTTAAGAGCTTATTTTTAGAAAAAAAAAACTTTCCACAGATCACTGGTGCCACTGGTTTTGTCCCCCTTACATTTTTTTAATTATTTTGGCAGACCCAGGTCTGTGGACCTTTAGAAAAAATACTCGAGTACTCCTGATTCAGGGTTTAATTTGAACAAACTTTAATTATGGGTTTAATGCAGAAAATAACAATTGCACCATTTTTATTTACAACATCTCCCAATCCTAATGAATTACCATCGGGCAGCTGTAGTCCAGAACCACAGCATGGATCTAGGGCTGCCCTTTACTCTTCCATGGATAACATGAAAAGCTTTAGTGATACAGAATGTTACATGCCAGTGGCATTGCCTTTCTACTGTCTAATGAGCTGTGTATCTAATCCTAAGGCTTAGGAGTGGAACTGAGGGAGGTGGGAATTTTGTTAAGGCCTATTTCACACGAGCGTCACGGATTAGCCGTCACGGATTAGAGCGTCACGGATTAGTCCGGATGCGTTCAGGGTGCGTTCAAGAAAACTCACACCATTTTGCAAGCAAGTTCAGTCAGTTTTGTCTGCGATTGCGTTCAGTTGTTCAGTTTTTTCCGCGCTGGTGCAATGTGTTTTGATGCGTTTTGCACACGCGTGATTAAAAACTGATGGTTTACAAACAACATCTCTCAGCAGGGCTGAGTGAAAAACGCAGAATATAGAACATGCTGCATTTTTCACTCAACGCAGAACTGATGCGTGAAAAAAAACGCTCATGTACACAGACCCATTGAAATGAAGGATGAGTCAGGATTCAGTGCGGGTGTTATGCGTTCACGTCACGCATTGCACCCGCGTGGAAAACTTGCTCGTATGAAAGGGGCCTAAACGGTGTTTCATTTTAATTTCCCAAGGTTTCCTGTCTCTCCTTTCTTACAATTCCTTCTAGAGAGGAAGGTTTTTTTATTGCAGAACAGATCTGGGCAGGAGGTCAGATGGAGAGATAAGAAGTTCCTTGCTGGGTGCAGGGGTTTTAGGCCCCATTCACACGACCGTATATTTGCGGGCCCACACTACTGCGGATCCGCAAATATATGGGGGCCGCCCGGCGTGTGTTCCGCAGCGCTTGGAGCACACGCCGTGCGGCCCCATTGAAAATGCCTATACTTGTCCGCGCGTACGGACAAGTATAGGACATGCTTCAAAAGAGCCGCGGCACGGAGCTAGCACCACAGAGGTGAATGGGGCCGCATCTATTCCTGCATTTTTGCGGATAGATATGGCCCCATTCATACAGTCGTGTGAATGGGGCCTTAGGCAATGCAGGAAAATAGGGGTGATAGTTGTGGGAAGCAGAAACATTGTTTGCATTGAATATTTAGTTACAATTCTGGGATAATATGATTTTGTGCACTAAGGCCTCTTTCACACTAGCATTAGCACGGATCCGGCACCTAAAGGGTGCCAACGGATCCATGCTAATGCTGATACATGTGTGGAGCCGGAGCAGTGCTCCGGCCCCACACATGTTGACAGACATTGAGACAGCAATACATACAGACATACACACACAAACACTTACATACTCCAGCCCGGGACGCCGGCAGCACGTCTTCACGCGCCTCCTGCGCGCAGTGATGACGATTCCCCACAGCGCCCTCTGCTGGGCGCAGTGGGGAAACGTCATAGCTGCGCACAGGAGGCGCGTGAAGACGTGCTGCCCGTGCATGCTGCGGTTTGTTCTCCGGTCTGAAGACGGAACGGAATGCTTTCAGGAGCATTCCGTTGTCTTCAGTTCAGTTTTTTCCCCATTGACAATGAATGGGGACAAAACTGAAGCGTTTTTTTCCGGTATTGAGCCCCTATGACGGAACTCAATACCGGAATTTAAAAACGCTAGCCTCAGGCTACTTTCACACTAGCGGCAGCACGGATCCGGCACCTAAAGGGTGCCGACGGATCCGTACTGCCGCTATACATGTGTGGAGCCGGAGCAGCGCTCCGGCCCCACACATGTACACACACATGGGAACAAGACACAGACAGACAGACATACAGACATACATACACACATACATACTCACATACTCCAGGGACGCCGGCAAAACGTCTTCACGCACCTCCTGCGCGTAGTGATGACGATTCCCCACAGCGCCCTCTGCTGGGCGCAGTGGGGAAACGTCATAGCTGCGCGCAGGAGGCACGTGAAGACGTTCTGCCGGCGTCCCTGGAGTATGTGAGTATGTATGTGTGTATGTATGTATGTATGTATGTCTGTATGTATGTCTGTATGT